>JAPQNM010000030.1:4720069-4725069 GCA_029783475.1 Metacarcinus magister | reverse complement strand
TTTGGAAACTTTATTTATTTCCTATTTGAGTCACTACTTGAATTACTGAAGCCTCCCCTTACCTACCCTCTTGTGGCACCCCGTTTTCTTTCAACTAAACACTTACAGTACAATACAACTTCTAGACAAATATAATCATAATAATAATAATAATAATAATAATAGTAGTAGTAATAGTAGTGGCAGGTGTGTGCGTGTGCGTGTGCGTGTGTGTGTGTGTGTGTGCTGTGTGTGTGTGTGTGTGTGTGTGTGTGTGTGTGTGTGTGTGTGTGCGTGCGTGCGAGGGTGGGTGTGTGGTGGTGTTTGCCGTCCCGTACGTCACCTACCATCGCCTTTAACACCGCACCCACCCCAACCCACACACCCACTATCCTCCCCCACGCCCATTCCTCCCCAACCCCATCCCACCCCACCCCAACCCACCCCACCTATCCAACTACACCCATTCCGTCCCCACCCCGCCCCTATCCCCTCTAACCCATCTCCATCTCGTCCTTATCTCGTCCATTTCGTCCCTATCCCCTACATCTCCCCTCCATCTAGTCCCTATCATACCCAATCCGTCCCTAACTCCTCCCTATCACCTCCAATTCGTCCCCAACTCCTCCAATTCGTCCCTATCCCCTCCATCTCGTCCCTATCCCCTCTAACCAGTCCCTCGCCCCTTCATCCCGTCCCTATCCTACCCTATATCCCTTCAGTAGCCCTTCAATTGATTTGTTGATTTATTTCCCCGAAAGACATGTGGGTTAGTTCTTGTATTTCCCCTTTTTTCCCCTCTTTTCACTTTGTTCTCCCTTCCTTTCCCTATTTTCCCCTTCCTTTCCCCTTTTTTTACCTTTCTTTTCCCTTCCTTTCCCCTTCTTTCCCTTTCTTTTCCCTTTTTTCACCTTCTTTCCCCTCTTCCCTTTCGTTCTTACCGTCTTTCATTCCTTTTACTTTCCTTCCTTCCTTCCTTCCTTCCTTCCTTCCTTCCTGCGTCGTATTTATACATCTATGCCACCCTGTGTCTCCTCCTCCTCCTCCTCCTCCTCCTCCTCCTCCTCCTCCTCCTCCTCCTCCTCCTCCTCCTCCTCCTCCTCCTCCTTTACCTCTCCATCTTCCTTCCTCTTTCCACCTCGTTACCTCTTCACAGGACCGCAACGCGACGCCCTCCCCCTCATAACCTCACACCCACTCCCTTCCCCTTCCCCTCATTTCCCTTTTCCCTTCCCCTCATTTCCCCTTTCCCTTCCCCTCATTTCCCCTTTCCCCTTCTCCTCATTTCCCCTCCCTTTTCCTCCCCTCACATCCTCCACTATTCTACCTTTCTTTCCCCTTCCTTTCTCTTCCCCTCCCTTCTCCTCATTTTTCCTCCCTTTCCTTCCCCTCAATTCCCTTTCCTTTCCTCTCACTTCCCCTCACTGACACCCCCCTCCCTTCCCCCGCTTCACAGTCCTCTGAAACTATTCTAAGATGTAGATTCCAAGTCTATTTCGTTTATTTTTCCTCCATTCCTGACCACATAATATTTATAATGAAGATTCCTGGAATGTTCATTATAACACCCACACACACCACACCACACACACACACACACACACACACACACATAACGTTATCTAAAGTAGCCCGGCAGAGACTTACCTTTATTACACACTGTATCATAATAACAATGACGATATCTAACCCCACAACACCACTAGTCATTCACTTACACCCACAACCTTCCCTTTGTACTGGTGCTGGGAGTGGTCTTCATTGTGATTGTTTTTCTTCCTATTTTTAATCTATATTCTGTACCTGTGGCGCTGGTAGGCATGGTGGAGGCTTTCTTTTGATGATCAGCCTCTGCCCGTTAGTAGTGCAGGTTTTCGAATTTTTTATAGTGACACCTTATTTTCTTGGTTTTCTTTGTTGTTGTTGTTGAGAGAGGCTCATGATCCGTGGTAGTTCTTCTATGCATATAACTTTGTGAGTCCCGTAGAAGATGGTGTTATGGCAGCATATGGGTGATCTTTGGCCAGCCTGTCGTGGGGGCTCGAACTCGGGACTCTGACGCCTACCCTAAGAAGTGTTAAGAGAAGTGGCGTGTAGATACCGCTGTAGTAGTGTTCTAAGAGGTGTTAAGATAGGCAGTGTTTGTAGGATTAGGGATTAAGTGATAGTATTAGATGCTGTAGGAATGCTAAAAGGAGTTGTAGGATGTGAGAATGTATATAAGAGAAGTCCTGTAGGATGTAAGGGTAAGTAGATGCTATAGGATATTGAAAGATCTTATTTAGTAGGATATAAAGGAAGGAAGGACGGAGGGAGGGAGGAAAAATAAGGTGATAATAAAAAAAAATGAAAAAAATGAGATGATGGTGATAGTATTGGAACCTTTAAAGAAAACGGGATATGTGTGTTGAGTTTATGAAGGGGTCACTATAGAAATGCATTGTGGGAAGCTTTTTTTTGTAGTGTTCTGGCTGCGTTCCAAGACTAAGTAAAGAGAGAGAGAGAGAGAGAGAGAGAGAGAGAGAGAGAATACGTTATTGGATAAAAGCAGAATTGTATGTCTTATAATCCACTATGTATGTTGATGTATGTGTATTTATTTTTATTTATGTGTATGTATATGTATGTATGTATGTTTATAGATTACTAATGTATGTATGTATATGTTTGTTTATGTATGTTAATGTAAGTGTATTTATATTTATGTAAGTGTATGTATGTATGTATATGTATGTATATTTGTTATTAATTTATGTATGTTGTTGTGAATGCGCATCTATCGTTCGTCTATTGTTTTACCAATGGCGGCGCATTACACAACAGCCTGTCACGGATCTGCACATCAATCATTCTTATATTCAGTGTGTGTGTGTGTGTGTGTGTGTGTGTGTGTGTGTGTGTGTGTGTGTGTGTGTGTGTGTGTGTGTGTGTGTGTTTACATGATATTTTTTCTTTGTTTTATATATCCATTCGTATGTCTATCTGTCTATCTATCTATCTATATGTACACACTATAAAACACACACACACACACACACACACACACGAGGGTCAGGTCATGAACTATCTATTTGACCTCTTACTCGTGACCTTGTGATTGATTAACCTGCCACCTCTGACCTCTGACCCCTGACCTGTCGCCTCCTTCCACCTGTGCTGCTCGCCAGGTGAAAATGTTAATTGGTGGAGGAATGACTTAATTAATTCTATCATTCTCCTTCTTCTTCACTTTCACTTTCACTTTCTTCTCTTCATTATTTTTTTCTCTTCTTTTCCTCATTCTTAATTAGTTTTCTTATGTTTTGTTCTCTTTATTTTCCTCATTTTCCTCCTCATTTTCATTTTTTTTTTACTTATTCTTATTTTCTGTCTACCTGCTTCTCTTTTTTTTCCTCCTCCTCCTCCTCCTCCTCCTCCTCCTCCTCCTCCTCCTCCTCCTCCTCCTCCTTTCTTTCCTCTTCTTCATCTTTTTTCTCCTCCTTTTAAACATATTTTCATCCTTTTTCTATTCTTCCTCCTCCTCCTCATCCTTTTTTTTCCTCCTCCTCCTCCTCCTTTTTTTTCTCCTCCTCCTTTCTCCTCTTTTTTCCTCTCCTTATATTGTAATTTCCTCTATTAATTAACCTTCATTACCAAGTGTTACCTGAGTACCTTAATGAACGAGGAAGTAGAAGGAAATACAATAAATAAGGGAAATAATAAGTAGAATGAATAATAAGTGAAAGAATTAATAAAGTGTAAGAATTATAAGTATAAAGATTTCCTAACTATTAAATGTTAGTTATAGTTAATTAAGTGATTCTAAAACATCATCATCATCATCATCATCATCATCATCATCATCAGTGTTAGAAATTAATAGTATGTAATTATGCATCAGGTGTTGAATGATTTATATTTTACCTGCACTTTTTTTTTCTCTCTCTCTCTCTCTCTCTCTCTCTCTCTCTCTCTCTCTCTCTCTCTCTCTCTCTCTCTCTCTCTCTCTCTCTCTCTCTCTCTCTCTCTCTCTCTCTCTCTCTCTCTCTCTCTTTATATAATTCTTCTTCACTTTTTTTTCTTAGTTTTCTTCTAGTTCTTTGCTCTTTACTTTACTTTTTTTTCTTTCTCTTTCTTTCTTTCTTTCTTTCTTTCTTTTATTTTCGTCTTCCACGTTGCGGTGTCCATCTATATAACCTTCACTTGTATTCTTCCTTTACTTCCCTTCCTTCCTTCCTTCCTTCCTTCCTTCCTTCACATATTTTCCATAATGGTGATACGATAGCGCAGGAAACAGGTTGTGTGTGTGTGTGTGTGTGTGTGTGTGTGTGTGTGTGTGTGTGTGTGTGTGTGTGTGTGTGTGTGTGTGTGTGTGTGTGTGTTCGTGTGAGTAGTTCTTAAATGGAATGGAAAATTAATACTTAGATACAATTAACTAATGAATGTGTTTGGGTATTAAAAATGTGTGAGTGTGTGTGTGTGTGTGTGTGTGTGTGTGTGTGTGTGTGTGTGTGTGTGTGTGTGTGTGTGTGTGTGTGTGTAGGTTATTAAATATGAATAACCACTCCTTTTCAAACACCTAATTCCTAAGTGGCTTTCAAACGAGATTAAACATTTACCTTCTCAAATGGATAGACCAGGTAGAGGCATTGAGAATCTGATTTAATTACAGGTAGATACAGGTAAACACTTTAGAAAAACACACCTGGATTACACAATGATACCTGTAATTAAGTAAGAGAGAGAGAGAGAGAGAGAGAGAGAGAGAGAGAGAGAGAGAGAGAGAGAGAGAGAGAGAGAGAGAGAGAGAGAGAGAGAGAGAGAGAGATTTTAACTACAGTAAGAATGGAAAGCAAATTAATTCAAGTGGACATTTGTGTTTATAAAAGGAAAATAAAATAAAAAAAGAGGAAAATTTTGGGTTTCAACAGGAAAATGTATATATGGAGAGAGAGAGAGAGAGAGGGGGAAAAAATTGAAAAAATGTACTCGTGTGAATTCAATGATAAAAAAAGAAATAATGGAAACTCACTTTATACACA
>JAPQNM010000030.1:4672569-4715069 GCA_029783475.1 Metacarcinus magister | reverse complement strand
TTTGTTGATGTCAATGTTACTCTCCTCTCAAATGGGAAACAATTTTATAGCAGGTTTTGGAAAGAGGGGAAATAACGAGAAAAAAAAATGAAAAAATAGAGGGGAGAAAGAGGGAAAAAATCAGGGAAAAAAAGAGAGAGGGAAAAAAAGAGAGGGAAAAAAAGAGAGGGGAAGGGAAAAAAAGAGAAGGGAAACATACATCTGTTATTAGTCTTAAAATCTTGTAATCCAATAATACCAAGGATTTCACGGTTTCATTAATCAAAGAATTTATGTTTCGTTGGGAAAATTTATGGCAGACAAAAAAAAAAAAATTAAATAAAAAAAAAAAACATGAATAAATAAATAAATAAAACCTAAGTGTGTGTGTGTGTGTGTGTGTGTGTGTGTGTGTGTGTGTGTGTGTGTGTGTGTGTGTGTGTGTGTGTGTGTGTGTAAGGATTTGGTCGGATATAAAGGATTTCTAAGATTCTGTGCTTTTTCCTCCTTCCTTTTCTCTCTCTCCTTCCTTCCTTCCTTCCTTCCTTCCTTCCTTCCTTCCTTCCTTCCTTTCTTCCTCGAAAAAAAAAGGCTTAGTGAAGAATCATATTATTATTATTATCATCATTATTATCATCATCCCTTCTTTCTTATCTTTCTTATCTCCTCTCTTTATCACCCTCTCCTCCTTATCACATCTTCCATAATATACACACACAAAAAAAATAATAATAATAAAATTCACCACAAAAATACCAATTAAAAAAAAAAAAAAATATTGAAAGTGAGGGGAAAGAAAGAAAATAAGACAATATAATGTTTCCTAACGTTTTTTCCCCTTCACTTTGTTTCCCTCAGGACGTGTGATCGGGGGGAGCAACACCTCTGATTTGGCAACACTTATTCCTGCAAGACCATGTAAGTGTTGAAAATTTACACTTTTATTCACTTTTATTTACTTTTACTTTTATTTACTTTTATTGAACTTTATTGACTTTATTGAATTTATAGATGATAGAACTCTTACCGGAGACACCTGGTGGGAACTTTGGTAATTAAAGATTGTTGTTTACTCTTTATTCTCTCTCTCTCTCTCTCTCTCTCTCTCTCTCTCTCTCTCTCTCTCTCTCTCTCTCTCTCTCTCTCTCTCTCTCTCTCTCTCTCACGTTCAAGGGATACTAATTAAACCTGGAATCAGACACAGATGAGAGAGCATAATAAAGAAAGAGAGAGAGAAAGAGAAAGAGAAAATGCAAGGTACCGTTCACTACCTCCTTGCTTTGAAGTTGAAAGAGAGAGAGAGAGAGAGAGAGAGAGAGAGAGAGAGAGAGAGAGAGAGAGAGAGAGAGAGAGAGAGAGTCAATTTTTTTTGCACATGAACTTGAGTGAAAATCATAAAACCGAGAGAGAGAGAGAGAGAGAGAGAGAGAAAGAAAAAAAGAGAGATAGAGAAAGAAAGAAAAAAAAGAGAAAGAGAAAGAGAGAGAGAGAGAGAGAGAATACAGTGTACAACGTTCCTGCCTTTCACCGTAACTGTCTCTTCACTGTATTTACTGAGGCGTTACAGTGTTGCCATCCGTTCACAGTTTGTCCATTACTGTGATGGGTTATGGAGGCAATTGGCAACACTGCTCTCAAGTTAAATGTTCCCCCTACCTCCCCCTCCCCTCCCCCCCTACCCTCTCCTCCCTTCCCTCCCCTTCCTTTCCCCTACCCTTCCCTACCCTTCCCCTCCCCTTCCCCCCATAGGATTGGTGCTTTATTTCCCCTTATTCTTCCCTACCCACACTTTTACCTCCCCATCATCCCTCCCCTTTACTTTTCCTTCCCCTCTTTCTTCTCTCTCCCCTCCTTCTCTCCTTCATTCTTCTCACTTTGCCTCATCACTTTCCTTCTCCTCATTTACTCTCTCACTCTTCCCCTCAATCCTCCCTCTCCCTTCCCACACTCTCTCACCTTCTCCTCCACCTCCCCTCACTCCTCCTCCTACCCCTCACCTACCCTCACTCCCTCCCCTCATTCCTCCCCTCACTCCCTTTGATAAAGTTGATCAAGTCGTTAAGTGAGTAGTGTAATCACCTCGTTTGATAAGGGTACAGGTGCAGTTGAGCTGGAGGGGAAGGGAAGGACTGAAGGGAGGGGAAGGGAAGGGAAGGACTGAAGGGAAATGAAGGACTGAAGGGAAGGGAAGGGGAAATGTAAGTAAGTAAAATTGGTTGAAGTAATTTGAAGTCATTTTTCTTTTTCTTCTTTAAGTGAAAATTTAGGGAGTTTCAGATTTTTTCTTTTTTTTCTTTTTTTATTTATTTATTTATTTATTTATTTATTTTCATAGTAAGATAATGATTAATGATTTTGTAAAGTGTGATAAGTTCAAATAAAGGAGTGAAGTGTTTGATCCCTGTGTGTGTGTGTGTGTGTGTGTGTGTGTGTGTGTGTGTGTGTGTGTGTGTGTGTGTGTGTGTGTGTGTGTATGTGCGTGTGTGTGCGTGCGTAAGTGGAGCGTGAAGGTAAACGTAATTAATTCTTGTAAGAAATTAATTGCTGTCTCAAGGTGGAAGGAAAAAAAAATGGCTCTTGCAAAAATAATTGATTGGAACACTGTTTTGTAAAGTGGTGAGTGATGGGTGAGTGAGTGAGTGATGAGTGAGGGAGGGAGTGAGTGAGTGATGAGTGGTGAGTGAATGAGTGATGAGTGAATGAGTGGTGAGTGAATGATGAGTGATGAGTGAATGAGTGGTGAGTGAATGAGTGGTGAGTGAGTGAGTGGTGAAGGTGGTGTAGTAAATATAAAAAAAAAATGTTTGATATCCCAAGAAAAAGAAAATAATAATAATAATTAAAATGACATTGAGGTTAAAATAATATAGCAGCGAAAAATTCACAAATAAAAAAATATAATAAAATTAAAAAAAAACATGAAATACGAAGGAAGAAAGAAATAAACGAAATAATAAAGTAATGCGCTTACCTTACTTAACATTTTATTTATTTATTTATTTATTTTTTTTTTAATATCAAATAACCTTTCAATATTGACAAAGCTTGGACTAAATATCCCTTTACAAATACCATCAAACACACACACATCACACAATACAAGCCTTGACCTTACTTATTAAATGAAACTAAACACACACACACACACACACACACACACACACACACACACACACACACACACACACACACACACACACACACACACACACACACAAGAGAAGAGAAAAGAGGGAAGAAAGAAAATAATAATGATAAGGAATGTGGAAGTGATAATTTTTGGGTGTATATTTGCTAAAGTTTGTGATTAATAGACTTGAATAGAGATGAATGTATGTGTTGAGAAGGAGGAGGAGGAGGAGGAGGAAGAAGAGGAGAAGGAGGAGGAGGAGGAGGGAGTCGACTCTAGCCTTTAGGGGATCGAAGTGGGCCTGAGAAAGGTAGAAATAGTTTACAGCTGAATAAATATAGGATTGAGAGAGTGAAATAAAATGAGAGTGAAAGAGAGTGTATGTGGAGAGGAGAAGGAGGAGGAGGAGGAGGAGGAGGAGGAGGAGGAGGAGGAGGAGGAGGAGGAGGAGGAGGAGGAGGAAGAGGAAGAGGAAGAGGAAGAGGAAGAGGAGGAGGAGGAGGAGGAGGAGGAGGAGGAGGAGGAGGGGGGGGGTGGAGAGAGAGAAAGGGGCTGTCAGACTCTGTAGAATAAGTTGTATATGGAGAAAAGAATGAAGAGAAGATGTTATTTTTTCTTCCTTTTTTTTGGGGGGCGGAGGAAGGAACACATAGGAATACATAGGAAGAACAAACAGCAACAGGCCTGCTGGCCCTTACGAGGCTGTTTGTGAGTACACTATCTAATCTAGAGTGAAGGATACAGGATAGTAAGGGTGAAGGCTTCTCTCCCCAGCTATGGTTGGCAGGGAAAGGAAGGCTAACCAAGACCAGACTATCACTATTGTCACTACCACTACTGCTACCACTACTTCCTGGCAAGCGATGTCAGGCCACTAGCGACGTCTTTTGAATCGACATTTCGTAAGTTAGGTACATCAGGATGAACATACTCAAAAGTTTGCTACGTTAACGGATAGTATTTTAGTTGTGGATTGGCTTCTAAGTATTTGAGGCAGAAAACAATTCAATTCCTACCGCGCGCTCGGTCATGACCGGCCGATCAAAATCTTCACTACTGACTCTGTCACCGGTGCCAATGGCTATGGAAGTTATTTATTTTCATTCTTAAATGCTGCTGCATCAAGATAAGGCTCATTAGAATTAGGTATATAGAGGCAGAAAACAATTCAATTCCCACCGCTCGCTCGGTCATGACCGGCCGATCAAAATCTTCACTACTGACTCTGTCACCGGTGCCAATGGCTATGGAAGTTATTTATTTTCATTCTTAAATGCTGCTGCATCAAGATAAGGCTCACTAGAATTAGGTATATAGAGGCAGAAAACAATTAAATTCCCACCGCTCGCTCGGTCATGACCGGCCGATCAAAATCTTCACTACTGACTCTGTCACCGGTGCCAATGGCTATGGAAGTTAATTATTTTCATTCTTAAATGCTGCTGCATCAAGATAAGGCTCACTAGAATTAGGTATATAGAGGCAGAAAACAATTCAATTCCCACCGCTCGCTCGGTCATGACCGCCCGATCAAAATCTTCACTACTGACTCTGTCACTGGTGCCAATGGCTATGGAAGTTATTTATTTTCATTCTTAAATGCTGCTGCATCAAGATAAGGCTCACTAGAATTAGGTATACAGAGGCAGAAAACAATTCAATTCCCACCGCTCGTTCGGTCATGACCGGCCGATCAAAATCTTCTGTCACCGGTGCCAATGGCTATGGAAGTGATTTATTTTCATTAAAAGAATGTAATGCAGTACTTTTATTGCAGTTTCAAGCTCCATCAAGAGGATATGATAGCTATCCGTAACCCGCGTATACTCCTACACACGACCCGTTACCCCATAAGGAACACATATACTCTTAACTTCCACGAATATTCTTGTAATGACTGTTACAGCTCAAAGCAGTTCATAACTAAGCCTTACAACACGTTTAACCATCTTACAGACCCTCGTGGATGTGTAGAATTGATCTCAACCCATGGTGTAATTTTGGTCACTTTTGCTACTTCAGGAAATTTTTTGCAAAATTTCCTCTTCGATTTTGTTGTTTTTAAACTATGTTGTACATGGGAATAATGTAAGACTTTCAGCTTAGTTTCGGTTCATTTCACCAGCAACTTTTATTGCTATAAATGAATTTATTTGGGTTAAAACAGATGATAAAATCAGTATTGTGGATCTAATACTTTACCAATGTTGATGGAAAAGATATCAGATATTCCTTATGAAATTACCAACTAATAAACAAAGCACTTTGTTCAATTGGTATCTGAGCTTAGAAGCTAATATTGTTTGTTTAATGATATCAAAATTTTAGTAAATAACTATTTTTCATGAGATAGATACCGATCAAATATAACAAAGAGTTATGTTGTGAAATCATAAATATTTTTCTCTTTCTTTTAAACCCTATCCCATTCCAATCCTGCGTCTAGTTTCGTTTTTCGTTATTTATAATCTAAGTAATTTACGTGAGGACGTAATATATATTTTCTTAATACTGTGTTTATCGGTACTTGTTACATACCATAAGGATCGGAAAACTCTGCAGATTCTGAATCCATGCTTGAAAATTGGATACGAGTCAAACGAAAGGAGTTACAGCTAGTTTAAGTAGAAACTGTGATGAAAACCAGTTTTTATACACTTATTTCAGGATGGCAGAGTCTGTTTGATTACTCCTGTAGTGTACATAGCCTTCCTCTGACCTTCTTAAATGCTGCTGCATCAAGATAAGGCTCACTAGAATTAGGTATACAGAGGCAGAAAACAATTCAATTCCCACCGCTCGCTCGGTCATGACCGGCCGATCAAAATCTTCACTACTGACTCTGTCACCGGTGCCAATGGCTATGGAAGTTAATTATTTTCATTCTTAAATGCTGCTGCATCAAGATAAGGCTCACTAGAATTAGGTATATAGAGGCAGAAAACAATTCAATTCCCACCGCTCGCTCGGTCATGACCGCCCGATCAAAATCTTCACTACTGACTCTGTCACTGGTGCCAATGGCTATGGAAGTTATTTATTTTCATTCTTAAATGCTGCTGCATCAAGATAAGGCTCACTAGAATTAGGTATACAGAGGCAGAAAACAATTCAATTCCCACCGCTCGTTCGGTCATGACCGGCCGATCAAAATCTTCTGTCACCGGTGCCAATGGCTATGGAAGTGATTTATTTTCATTAAAAGAATGTAATGCAGTACTTTTATTGCAGTGTCAAGCTCCATCAAGAGGATATGATAGCTATCCGTAACCCGCGTATACTCCTACACACGACCCGTTACCCCATAAGGAACACATATACTCTTAACTTCCACGAATATTCTTGTAATGACTGTTACAGCTCAAAGCAGTTCATAACTAAGCCTTACAACACGTTTAACCATCTTACAGACCCTCGTGGATGTGTAGAATTGATCTCAACCCATGGTGTAATTTTGGTCACTTTTGCTACTTCAGGAAATTTTTTGCAAAATTTCCTCTTCGATTTTGTTGTTTTTAAACTATGTTGTACATGGGAATAATGTAAGACTTTCAGCTTAGTTTCGGTTCATTTCACCAGCAACTTTTATTGCTATAAAGGAATTTATTTGGGTTAAAACAGATGATAAAATCAGTATTGTGGATCTAATACTTTACCAATGTTGATGGAAAAGATATCAGATATTCCTTATGAAATTACCAACTAATAAACAAAGCACTTTGTTCAATTGGTATCTGAGCTTAGAAGCTAATATTGTTTGTTTAATGATATCAAAATTTTAGTAAATAACTATTTTTCATGAGATAGATACCGATCAAATATAACAAAGAGTTATGTTGTGAAATCATAAATATTTTTCTCTTTCTTTTAAACCCTATCCCATTCCAATCCTGCGTCTAGTTTCGTTTTTCGTTATTTATAATCTAAGTAATTTACGTGAGGACGTAATATATATTTTCTTAATACTGTGTTTATCGGTACTTGTTACATACCATAAGGATCGGAAAACTCTGCAGATTCTGAATCCATGCTTGAAAATTGGATACGAGTCAAACGAAAGGAGTTACAGCTAGTTTAAGTAGAAACTGTGATGAAAACCAGTTTTTATACACTTATTTCAGGATGGCAGAGTCTGTTTGATTACTCCTGTAGTGTACATAGCCTTCCTCTGACCTTCTTAAATGCTGCTGCATCAAGATAAGGCTCACTAGAATTAGGTATACAGAGGCAGAAAACAATTCAATTCCCACCGCTCGCTCGGTCATGACCGGCCGATCAAAATCTTCACTACTGACTCTGTCACCGGTGCCAATGGCTATGGAAGTTAATTATTTTCATTCTTAAATGCTGCTGCATCAAGATAAGGCTCACTAGAATTAGGTATATAGAGGCAGAAAACAATTCAATTCCCACCGCTCGCTCGGTCATGACCGCCCGATCAAAATCTTCACTACTGACTCTGTCACTGGTGCCAATGGCTATGGAAGTTATTTATTTTCATTCTTAAATGCTGCTGCATCAAGATAAGGCTCACTAGAATTAGGTATACAGAGGCAGAAAACAATTCAATTCCCACCGCTCGTTCGGTCATGACCGGCCGATCAAAATCTTCTGTCACCGGTGCCAATGGCTATGGAAGTGATTTATTTTCATTAAAAGAATGTAATGCAGTACTTTTATTGCAGTGTCAAGCTCCATCAAGAGGATATGATAGCTATCCGTAACCCGCGTATACTCCTACACACGACCCGTTACCCCATAAGGAACACATATACTCTTAACTTCCACGAATATTCTTGTAATGACTGTTACAGCTCAAAGCAGTTCATAACTAAGCCTTACAACACGTTTAACCATCTTACAGACCCTCGTGGATGTGTAGAATTGATCTCAACCCATGGTGTAATTTTGGTCACTTTTGCTACTTCAGGAAATTTTTTGCAAAATTTCCTCTTCGATTTTGTTGTTTTTAAACTATGTTGCACATGGGAATAATGTAAGACTTTCAGCTTAGTTTCGGTTCATTTCACCAGCAACTTTTATTGCTATAAAGGAATTTATTTGGGTTAAAACAGATGATAAAATCAGTATTGTGGATCTAATACTTTACCAATGTTGATGGAAAAGATATCAGATATTCCTTATGAAATTACCAACTAATAAACAAAGCACTTTGTTCAATTGGTATCTGAGCTTAGAAGCTAATATTGTTTGTTTAATGATATCAAAATTTTAGTAAATAACTATTTTTCATGAGATAGATACCGATCAAATATAACAAAGAGTTATGTTGTGAAATCATAAATATTTTTCTCTTTCTTTTAAACCCTATCCCATTCCAATCCTGCGTCTAGTTTCGTTTTTCGTTATTTATAATCTAAGTAATTTACGTGAGGACGTAATATATATTTTCTTAATACTGTGTTTATCGGTACTTGTTACATACCATAAGGATCGGAAAACTCTGCAGATTCTGAATCCATGCTTGAAAATTGGATACGAGTCAAACGAAAGGAGTTACAGCTAGTTTAAGTAGAAACTGTGATGAAAACCAGTTTTTATACACTTATTTCAGGATGGCAGAGTCTGTTTGATTACTCCTGTAGTGTACATAGCCTTCCTCTGACCTTCTTAAATGCTGCTGCATCAAGATAAGGCTCACTAGAATTAGGTATACAGAGGCAGAAAACAATTCAATTCCCACCGCTCGCTCGGTCATGACCGGCCGATCAAAATCTTCACTACTGACTCTGTCACCGGTGCCAATGGCTATGGAAGTTAATTATTTTCATTCTTAAATGCTGCTGCATCAAGATAAGGCTCACTAGAATTAGGTATATAGAGGCAGAAAACAATTCAATTCCCACCGCTCGCTCGGTCATGACCGCCCGATCAAAATCTTCACTACTGACTCTGTCACTGGTGCCAATGGCTATGGAAGTTATTTATTTTCATTCTTAAATGCTGCTGCATCAAGATAAGGCTCACTAGAATTAGGTATACAGAGGCAGAAAACAATTCAATTCCCACCGCTCGTTCGGTCATGACCGGCCGATCAAAATCTTCTGTCACCGGTGCCAATGGCTATGGAAGTGATTTATTTTCATTAAAAGAATGTAATGCAGTACTTTTATTGCAGTGTCAAGCTCCATCAAGAGGATATGATAGCTATCCGTAACCCGCGTATACTCCTACACACGACCCGTTACCCCATAAGGAACACATATACTCTTAACTTCCACGAATATTCTTGTAATGACTGTTACAGCTCAAAGCAGTTCATAACTAAGCCTTACAACACGTTTAACCATCTTACAGACCCTCGTGGATGTGTAGAATTGATCTCAACCCATGGTGTAATTTTGGTCACTTTTGCTACTTCAGGGAAATTTTTTGCAAAATTTCCTCTTCGATTTTGTTGTTTTTAAACTATGTTGTACATGGGAATAATGTAAGACTTTCAGCTTAGTTTCGGTTCATTTCACCAGCAACTTTTATTGCTATAAAGGAATTTATTTGGGTTAAAACAGATGATAAAATCAGTATTGTGGATCTAATACTTTACCAATGTTGATGGAAAAGATATCAGATATTCCTTATGAAATTACCAACTAATAAACAAAGCACTTTGTTCAATTGGTATCTGAGCTTAGAAGCTAATATTGTTTGTTTAATGATATCAAAATTTTAGTAAATAACTATTTTTCATGAGATAGATACCGATCAAATATAACAAAGAGTTATGTTGTGAAATCATAAATATTTTTCTCTTTCTTTTAAACCCTATCCCATTCCAATCCTGCGTCTAGTTTCGTTTTTCGTTATTTATAATCTAAGTAATTTACGTGAGGACGTAATATATATTTTCTTAATACTGTGTTTATCGGTACTTGTTACATACCATAAGGATCGGAAAACTCTGCAGATTCTGAATCCATGCTTGAAAATTGGATACGAGTCAAACGAAAGGAGTTACAGCTAGTTTAAGTAGAAACTGTGATGAAAACCAGTTTTTATACACTTATTTCAGGATGGCAGAGTCTGTTTGATTACTCCTGTAGTGTACATAGCCTTCCTCTGACCTTCTTAAATGCTGCTGCATCAAGATAAGGCTCACTAGAATTAGGTATACAGAGGCAGAAAACAATTCAATTCCCACCGCTCGCTCGGTCATGACCGGCCGATCAAAATCTTCACTACTGACTCTGTCACCGGTGCCAATGGCTATGGAAGTTAATTATTTTCATTCTTAAATGCTGCTGCATCAAGATAAGGCTCACTAGAATTAGGTATATAGAGGCAGAAAACAATTCAATTCCCACCGCTCGCTCGGTCATGACCGCCCGATCAAAATCTTCACTACTGACTCTGTCACTGGTGCCAATGGCTATGGAAGTTATTTATTTTCATTCTTAAATGCTGCTGCATCAAGATAAGGCTCACTAGAATTAGGTATACAGAGGCAGAAAACAATTCAATTCCCACCGCTCGTTCGGTCATGACCGGCCGATCAAAATCTTCTGTCACCGGTGCCAATGGCTATGGAAGTGATTTATTTTCATTAAAAGAATGTAATGCAGTACTTTTATTGCAGTGTCAAGCTCCATCAAGAGGATATGATAGCTATCCGTAACCCGCGTATACTCCTACACACGACCCGTTACCCCATAAGGAACACATATACTCTTAACTTCCACGAATATTCTTGTAATGACTGTTACAGCTCAAAGCAGTTCATAACTAAGCCTTACAACACGTTTAACCATCTTACAGACCCTCGTGGATGTGTAGAATTGATCTCAACCCATGGTGTAATTTTGGTCACTTTTGCTACTTCAGGGAAATTTTTTGCAAAATTTCCTCTTCGATTTTGTTGTTTTTAAACTATGTTGTACATGGGAATAATGTAAGACTTTCAGCTTAGTTTCGGTTCATTTCACCAGCAACTTTTATTGCTATAAATGAATTTATTTGGGTTAAAACAGATGATAAAATCAGTATTGTGGATCTAATACTTTACCAATGTTGATGGAAAAGATATCAGATATTCCTTATGAAATTACCAACTAATAAACAAAGCACTTTGTTCAATTGGTATCTGAGCTTAGAAGCTAATATTGTTTGTTTAATGATATCAAAATTTTAGTAAATAACTATTTTTCATGAGATAGATACCGATCAAATATAACAAAGAGTTATGTTGTGAAATCATAAATATTTTTCTCTTTCTTTTAAACCCTATCCCATTCCAATCCTGCGTCTAGTTTCGTTTTTCGTTATTTATAATCTAAGTAATTTACGTGAGGACGTAATATATATTTTCTTAATACTGTGTTTATCGGTACTTGTTACATACCATAAGGATCGGAAAACTCTGCAGATTCTGAATCCATGCTTGAAAATTGGATACGAGTCAAACGAAAGGAGTTACAGCTAGTTTAAGTAGAAACTGTGATGAAAACCAGTTTTTATACACTTATTTCAGGATGGCAGAGTCTGTTTGATTACTCCTGTAGTGTACATAGCCTTCCTCTGACCTTCTTAAATGCTGCTGCATCAAGATAAGGCTCACTAGAATTAGGTATACAGAGGCAGAAAACAATTCAATTCCCACCGCTCGCTCGGTCATGACCGGCCGATCAAAATCTTCACTACTGACTCTGTCACCGGTGCCAATGGCTATGGAAGTTAATTATTTTCATTCTTAAATGCTGCTGCATCAAGATAAGGCTCACTAGAATTAGGTATATAGAGGCAGAAAACAATTCAATTCCCACCGCTCGCTCGGTCATGACCGCCCGATCAAAATCTTCACTACTGACTCTGTCACTGGTGCCAATGGCTATGGAAGTTATTTATTTTCATTCTTAAATGCTGCTGCATCAAGATAAGGCTCACTAGAATTAGGTATACAGAGGCAGAAAACAATTCAATTCCCACCGCTCGTTCGGTCATGACCGGCCGATCAAAATCTTCTGTCACCGGTGCCAATGGCTATGGAAGTGATTTATTTTCATTAAAAGAATGTAATGCAGTACTTTTATTGCAGTGTCAAGCTCCATCAAGAGGATATGATAGCTATCCGTAACCCGCGTATACTCCTACACACGACCCGTTACCCCATAAGGAACACATATACTCTTAACTTCCACGAATATTCTTGTAATGACTGTTACAGCTCAAAGCAGTTCATAACTAAGCCTTACAACACGTTTAACCATCTTACAGACCCTCGTGGATGTGTAGAATTGATCTCAACCCATGGTGTAATTTTGGTCACTTTTGCTACTTCAGGAAATTTTTTGCAAAATTTCCTCTTCGATTTTGTTGTTTTTAAACTATGTTGTACATGGGAATAATGTAAGACTTTCAGCTTAGTTTCGGTTCATTTCACCAGCAACTTTTATTGCTATAAAGGAATTTATTTGGGTTAAAACAGATGATAAAATCAGTATTGTGGATCTAATACTTTACCAATGTTGATGGAAAAGATATCAGATATTCCTTATGAAATTACCAACTAATAAACAAAGCACTTTGTTCAATTGGTATCTGAGCTTAGAAGCTAATATTGTTTGTTTAATGATATCAAAATTTTAGTAAATAACTATTTTTCATGAGATAGATACCGATCAAATATAACAAAGAGTTATGTTGTGAAATCATAAATATTTTTCTCTTTCTTTTAAACCCTATCCCATTCCAATCCTGCGTCTAGTTTCGTTTTTCGTTATTTATAATCTAAGTAATTTACGTGAGGACGTAATATATATTTTCTTAATACTGTGTTTATCGGTACTTGTTACATACCATAAGGATCGGAAAACTCTGCAGATTCTGAATCCATGCTTGAAAATTGGATACGAGTCAAACGAAAGGAGTTACAGCTAGTTTAAGTAGAAACTGTGATGAAAACCAGTTTTTATACACTTATTTCAGGATGGCAGAGTCTGTTTGATTACTCCTGTAGTGTACATAGCCTTCCTCTGACCTTCTTAAATGCTGCTGCATCAAGATAAGGCTCACTAGAATTAGGTATACAGAGGCAGAAAACAATTCAATTCCCACCGCTCGCTCGGTCATGACCGGCCGATCAAAATCTTCACTACTGACTCTGTCACCGGTGCCAATGGCTATGGAAGTTAATTATTTTCATTCTTAAATGCTGCTGCATCAAGATAAGGCTCACTAGAATTAGGTATATAGAGGCAGAAAACAATTCAATTCCCACCGCTCGCTCGGTCATGACCGCCCGATCAAAATCTTCACTACTGACTCTGTCACTGGTGCCAATGGCTATGGAAGTTATTTATTTTCATTCTTAAATGCTGCTGCATCAAGATAAGGCTCACTAGAATTAGGTATACAGAGGCAGAAAACAATTCAATTCCCACCGCTCGTTCGGTCATGACCGGCCGATCAAAATCTTCTGTCACCGGTGCCAATGGCTATGGAAGTGATTTATTTTCATTAAAAGAATGTAATGCAGTACTTTTATTGCAGTGTCAAGCTCCATCAAGAGGATATGATAGCTATCCGTAACCCGCGTATACTCCTACACACGACCCGTTACCCCATAAGGAACACATATACTCTTAACTTCCACGAATATTCTTGTAATGACTGTTACAGCTCAAAGCAGTTCATAACTAAGCCTTACAACACGTTTAACCATCTTACAGACCCTCGTGGATGTGTAGAATTGATCTCAACCCATGGTGTAATTTTGGTCACTTTTGCTACTTCAGGAAATTTTTTGCAAAATTTCCTCTTCGATTTTGTTGTTTTTAAACTATGTTGTACATGGGAATAATGTAAGACTTTCAGCTTAGTTTCGGTTCATTTCACCAGCAACTTTTATTGCTATAAAGGAATTTATTTGGGTTAAAACAGATGATAAAATCAGTATTGTGGATCTAATACTTTACCAATGTTGATGGAAAAGATATCAGATATTCCTTATGAAATTACCAACTAATAAACAAAGCACTTTGTTCAATTGGTATCTGAGCTTAGAAGCTAATATTGTTTGTTTAATGATATCAAAATTTTAGTAAATAACTATTTTTCATGAGATAGATACCGATCAAATATAACAAAGAGTTATGTTGTGAAATCATAAATATTTTTCTCTTTCTTTTAAACCCTATCCCATTCCAATCCTGCGTCTAGTTTCGTTTTTCGTTATTTATAATCTAAGTAATTTACGTGAGGACGTAATATATATTTTCTTAATACTGTGTTTATCGGTACTTGTTACATACCATAAGGATCGGAAAACTCTGCAGATTCTGAATCCATGCTTGAAAATTGGATACGAGTCAAACGAAAGGAGTTACAGCTAGTTTAAGTAGAAACTGTGATGAAAACCAGTTTTTATACACTTATTTCAGGATGGCAGAGTCTGTTTGATTACTCCTGTAGTGTACATAGCCTTCCTCTGACCTTCTTAAATGCTGCTGCATCAAGATAAGGCTCACTAGAATTAGGTATACAGAGGCAGAAAACAATTCAATTCCCACCGCTCGCTCGGTCATGACCGGCCGATCAAAATCTTCACTACTGACTCTGTCACCGGTGCCAATGGCTATGGAAGTTAATTATTTTCATTCTTAAATGCTGCTGCATCAAGATAAGGCTCACTAGAATTAGGTATATAGAGGCAGAAAACAATTCAATTCCCACCGCTCGCTCGGTCATGACCGCCCGATCAAAATCTTCACTACTGACTCTGTCACTGGTGCCAATGGCTATGGAAGTTATTTATTTTCATTCTTAAATGCTGCTGCATCAAGATAAGGCTCACTAGAATTAGGTATACAGAGGCAGAAAACAATTCAATTCCCACCGCTCGTTCGGTCATGACCGGCCGATCAAAATCTTCTGTCACCGGTGCCAATGGCTATGGAAGTGATTTATTTTCATTAAAAGAATGTAATGCAGTACTTTTATTGCAGTGTCAAGCTCCATCAAGAGGATATGATAGCTATCCGTAACCCGCGTATACTCCTACACACGACCCGTTACCCCATAAGGAACACATATACTCTTAACTTCCACGAATATTCTTGTAATGACTGTTACAGCTCAAAGCAGTTCATAACTAAGCCTTACAACACGTTTAACCATCTTACAGACCCTCGTGGATGTGTAGAATTGATCTCAACCCATGGTGTAATTTTGGTCACTTTTGCTACTTCAGGAAATTTTTTGCAAAATTTCCTCTTCGATTTTGTTGTTTTTAAACTATGTTGTACATGGGAATAATGTAAGACTTTCAGCTTAGTTTCGGTTCATTTCACCAGCAACTTTTATTGCTATAAAGGAATTTATTTGGGTTAAAACAGATGATAAAATCAGTATTGTGGATCTAATACTTTACCAATGTTGATGGAAAAGATATCAGATATTCCTTATGAAATTACCAACTAATAAACAAAGCACTTTGTTCAATTGGTATCTGAGCTTAGAAGCTAATATTGTTTGTTTAATGATATCAAAATTTTAGTAAATAACTATTTTTCATGAGATAGATACCGATCAAATATAACAAAGAGTTATGTTGTGAAATCATAAATATTTTTCTCTTTCTTTTAAACCCTATCCCATTCCAATCCTGCGTCTAGTTTCGTTTTTCGTTATTTATAATCTAAGTAATTTACGTGAGGACGTAATATATATTTTCTTAATACTGTGTTTATCGGTACTTGTTACATACCATAAGGATCGGAAAACTCTGCAGATTCTGAATCCATGCTTGAAAATTGGATACGAGTCAAACGAAAGGAGTTACAGCTAGTTTAAGTAGAAACTGTGATGAAAACCAGTTTTTATACACTTATTTCAGGATGGCAGAGTCTGTTTGATTACTCCTGTAGTGTACATAGCCTTCCTCTGACCTTCTTAAATGCTGCTGCATCAAGATAAGGCTCACTAGAATTAGGTATACAGAGGCAGAAAACAATTCAATTCCCACCGCTCGCTCGGTCATGACCGGCCGATCAAAATCTTCACTACTGACTCTGTCACCGGTGCCAATGGCTATGGAAGTTAATTATTTTCATTCTTAAATGCTGCTGCATCAAGATAAGGCTCACTAGAATTAGGTATATAGAGGCAGAAAACAATTCAATTCCCACCGCTCGCTCGGTCATGACCGCCCGATCAAAATCTTCACTACTGACTCTGTCACTGGTGCCAATGGCTATGGAAGTTATTTATTTTCATTCTTAAATGCTGCTGCATCAAGATAAGGCTCACTAGAATTAGGTATACAGAGGCAGAAAACAATTCAATTCCCACCGCTCGTTCGGTCATGACCGGCCGATCAAAATCTTCTGTCACCGGTGCCAATGGCTATGGAAGTGATTTATTTTCATTAAAAGAATGTAATGCAGTACTTTTATTGCAGTGTCAAGCTCCATCAAGAGGATATGATAGCTATCCGTAACCCGCGTATACTCCTACACACGACCCGTTACCCCATAAGGAACACATATACTCTTAACTTCCACGAATATTCTTGTAATGACTGTTACAGCTCAAAGCAGTTCATAACTAAGCCTTACAACACGTTTAACCATCTTACAGACCCTCGTGGATGTGTAGAATTGATCTCAACCCATGGTGTAATTTTGGTCACTTTTGCTACTTCAGGAAATTTTTTGCAAAATTTCCTCTTCGATTTTGTTGTTTTTAAACTATGTTGTACATGGGAATAATGTAAGACTTTCAGCTTAGTTTCGGTTCATTTCACCAGCAACTTTTATTGCTATAAAGGAATTTATTTGGGTTAAAACAGATGATAAAATCAGTATTGTGGATCTAATACTTTACCAATGTTGATGGAAAAGATATCAGATATTCCTTATGAAATTACCAACTAATAAACAAAGCACTTTGTTCAATTGGTATCTGAGCTTAGAAGCTAATATTGTTTGTTTAATGATATCAAAATTTTAGTAAATAACTATTTTTCATGAGATAGATACCGATCAAATATAACAAAGAGTTATGTTGTGAAATCATAAATATTTTTCTCTTTCTTTTAAACCCTATCCCATTCCAATCCTGCGTCTAGTTTCGTTTTTCGTTATTTATAATCTAAGTAATTTACGTGAGGACGTAATATATATTTTCTTAATACTGTGTTTATCGGTACTTGTTACATACCATAAGGATCGGAAAACTCTGCAGATTCTGAATCCATGCTTGAAAATTGGATACGAGTCAAACGAAAGGAGTTACAGCTAGTTTAAGTAGAAACTGTGATGAAAACCAGTTTTTATACACTTATTTCAGGATGGCAGAGTCTGTTTGATTACTCCTGTAGTGTACATAGCCTTCCTCTGACCTTCTTAAATGCTGCTGCATCAAGATAAGGCTCACTAGAATTAGGTATACAGAGGCAGAAAACAATTCAATTCCCACCGCTCGCTCGGTCATGACCGGCCGATCAAAATCTTCACTACTGACTCTGTCACCGGTGCCAATGGCTATGGAAGTTAATTATTTTCATTCTTAAATGCTGCTGCATCAAGATAAGGCTCACTAGAATTAGGTATATAGAGGCAGAAAACAATTCAATTCCCACCGCTCGCTCGGTCATGACCGCCCGATCAAAATCTTCACTACTGACTCTGTCACTGGTGCCAATGGCTATGGAAGTTATTTATTTTCATTCTTAAATGCTGCTGCATCAAGATAAGGCTCACTAGAATTAGGTATACAGAGGCAGAAAACAATTCAATTCCCACCGCTCGTTCGGTCATGACCGGCCGATCAAAATCTTCTGTCACCGGTGCCAATGGCTATGGAAGTGATTTATTTTCATTAAAAGAATGTAATGCAGTACTTTTATTGCAGTGTCAAGCTCCATCAAGAGGATATGATAGCTATCCGTAACCCGCGTATACTCCTACACACGACCCGTTACCCCATAAGGAACACATATACTCTTAACTTCCACGAATATTCTTGTAATGACTGTTACAGCTCAAAGCAGTTCATAACTAAGCCTTACAACACGTTTAACCATCTTACAGACCCTCGTGGATGTGTAGAATTGATCTCAACCCATGGTGTAATTTTGGTCACTTTTGCTACTTCAGGAAATTTTTTGCAAAATTTCCTCTTCGATTTTGTTGTTTTTAAACTATGTTGTACATGGGAATAATGTAAGACTTTCAGCTTAGTTTCGGTTCATTTCACCAGCAACTTTTATTGCTATAAATGAATTTATTTGGGTTAAAACAGATGATAAAATCAGTATTGTGGATCTAATACTTTACCAATGTTGATGGAAAAGATATCAGATATTCCTTATGAAATTACCAACTAATAAACAAAGCACTTTGTTCAATTGGTATCTGAGCTTAGAAGCTAATATTGTTTGTTTAATGATATCAAAATTTTAGTAAATAACTATTTTTCATGAGATAGATACCGATCAAATATAACAAAGAGTTATGTTGTGAAATCATAAATATTTTTCTCTTTCTTTTAAACCCTATCCCATTCCAATCCTGCGTCTAGTTTCGTTTTTCGTTATTTATAATCTAAGTAATTTACGTGAGGACGTAATATATATTTTCTTAATACTGTGTTTATCGGTACTTGTTACATACCATAAGGATCGGAAAACTCTGCAGATTCTGAATCCATGCTTGAAAATTGGATACGAGTCAAACGAAAGGAGTTACAGCTAGTTTAAGTAGAAACTGTGATGAAAACCAGTTTTTATACACTTATTTCAGGATGGCAGAGTCTGTTTGATTACTCCTGTAGTGTACATAGCCTTCCTCTGACCTTCTTAAATGCTGCTGCATCAAGATAAGGCTCACTAGAATTAGGTATACAGAGGCAGAAAACAATTCAATTCCCACCGCTCGCTCGGTCATGACCGGCCGATCAAAATCTTCACTACTGACTCTGTCACCGGTGCCAATGGCTATGGAAGTTAATTATTTTCATTCTTAAATGCTGCTGCATCAAGATAAGGCTCACTAGAATTAGGTATATAGAGGCAGAAAACAATTCAATTCCCACCGCTCGCTCGGTCATGACCGCCCGATCAAAATCTTCACTACTGACTCTGTCACTGGTGCCAATGGCTATGGAAGTTATTTATTTTCATTCTTAAATGCTGCTGCATCAAGATAAGGCTCACTAGAATTAGGTATACAGAGGCAGAAAACAATTCAATTCCCACCGCTCGTTCGGTCATGACCGGCCGATCAAAATCTTCTGTCACCGGTGCCAATGGCTATGGAAGTGATTTATTTTCATTAAAAGAATGTAATGCAGTACTTTTATTGCAGTGTCAAGCTCCATCAAGAGGATATGATAGCTATCCGTAACCCGCGTATACTCCTACACACGACCCGTTACCCCATAAGGAACACATATACTCTTAACTTCCACGAATATTCTTGTAATGACTGTTACAGCTCAAAGCAGTTCATAACTAAGCCTTACAACACGTTTAACCATCTTACAGACCCTCGTGGATGTGTAGAATTGATCTCAACCCATGGTGTAATTTTGGTCACTTTTGCTACTTCAGGAAATTTTTTGCAAAATTTCCTCTTCGATTTTGTTGTTTTTAAACTATGTTGTACATGGGAATAATGTAAGACTTTCAGCTTAGTTTCGGTTCATTTCACCAGCAACTTTTATTGCTATAAATGAATTTATTTGGGTTAAAACAGATGATAAAATCAGTATTGTGGATCTAATACTTTACCAATGTTGATGGAAAAGATATCAGATATTCCTTATGAAATTACCAACTAATAAACAAAGCACTTTGTTCAATTGGTATCTGAGCTTAGAAGCTAATATTGTTTGTTTAATGATATCAAAATTTTAGTAAATAACTATTTTTCATGAGATAGATACCGATCAAATATAACAAAGAGTTATGTTGTGAAATCATAAATATTTTTATCTTTCTTTTAAACCCTATCCCATTCCAATCCTGCGTCTAGTTTCGTTTTTCGTTATTTATAATCTAAGTAATTTACGTGAGGACGTAATATATATTTTCTTAATACTGTGTTTATCGGTACTTGTTACATACCATAAGGATCGGAAACCTCTGCAGATCCTGAATCCATGCTTGAAAATTGGATACGAGTCAAACGAAAGGAGTTACAGCTAGTTTAAGTAGAAACTGTGATGAAAACCAGTTTTTATACACTTATTTCAGGATGGCAGAGTCTGTTTGATTACTCCTGTAGTGTACATAGCCTTCCTCTGACCTTCTTAAATGCTGCTGCATCAAGATAAGGCTCACTAGAATTAGGTATACAGAGGCAGAAAACAATTCAATTCCCACCGCTCGCTCGGTCATGACCGGCCGATCAAAATCTTCACTACTGACTCTGTCACCGGTGCCAATGGCTATGGAAGTTAATTATTTTCATTCTTAAATGCTGCTGCATCAAGATAAGGCTCACTAGAATTAGGTATATAGAGGCAGAAAACAATTCAATTCCCACCGCTCGCTCGGTCATGACCGCCCGATCAAAATCTTCACTACTGACTCTGTCACTGGTGCCAATGGCTATGGAAGTTATTTATTTTCATTCTTAAATGCTGCTGCATCAAGATAAGGCTCACTAGAATTAGGTATACAGAGGCAGAAAACAATTCAATTCCCACCGCTCGTTCGGTCATGACCGGCCGATCAAAATCTTCTGTCACCGGTGCCAATGGCTATGGAAGTGATTTATTTTCATTAAAAGAATGTAATGCAGTACTTTTATTGCAGTGTCAAGCTCCATCAAGAGGATATGATAGCTATCCGTAACCCGCGTATACTCCTACACACGACCCGTTACCCCATAAGGAACACATATACTCTTAACTTCCACGAATATTCTTGTAATGACTGTTACAGCTCAAAGCAGTTCATAACTAAGCCTTACAACACGTTTAACCATCTTACAGACCCTCGTGGATGTGTAGAATTGATCTCAACCCATGGTGTAATTTTGGTCACTTTTGCTACTTCAGGAAATTTTTTGCAAAATTTCCTCTTCGATTTTGTTGTTTTTAAACTATGTTGTACATGGGAATAATGTAAGACTTTCAGCTTAGTTTCGGTTCATTTCACCAGCAACTTTTATTGCTATAAAGGAATTTATTTGGGTTAAAACAGATGATAAAATCAGTATTGTGGATCTAATACTTTACCAATGTTGATGGAAAAGATATCAGATATTCCTTATGAAATTACCAACTAATAAACAAAGCACTTTGTTCAATTGGTATCTGAGCTTAGAAGCTAATATTGTTTGTTTAATGATATCAAAATTTTAGTAAATAACTATTTTTCATGAGATAGATACCGATCAAATATAACAAAGAGTTATGTTGTGAAATCATAAATATTTTTATCTTTCTTTTAAACCCTATCCCATTCCAATCCTGCGTCTAGTTTCGTTTTTCGTTATTTATAATCTAAGTAATTTACGTGAGGACGTAATATATATTTTCTTAATACTGTGTTTATCGGTACTTGTTACATACCATAAGGATCGGAAAACTCTGCAGATTCTGAATCCATGCTTGAAAATTGGATACGAGTCAAACGAAAGGAGTTACAGCTAGTTTAAGTAGAAACTGTGATGAAAACCAGTTTTTATACACTTATTTCAGGATGGCAGAGTCTGTTTGATTACTCCTGTAGTGTACATAGCCTTCCTCTGACCTTCTTAAATGCTGCTGCATCAAGATAAGGCTCACTAGAATTAGGTATACAGAGGCAGAAAACAATTCAATTCCCACCGCTCGCTCGGTCATGACCGGCCGATCAAAATCTTCACTACTGACTCTGTCACCGGTGCCAATGGCTATGGAAGTTAATTATTTTCATTCTTAAATGCTGCTGCATCAAGATAAGGCTCACTAGAATTAGGTATATAGAGGCAGAAAACAATTCAATTCCCACCGCTCGCTCGGTCATGACCGCCCGATCAAAATCTTCACTACTGACTCTGTCACTGGTGCCAATGGCTATGGAAGTTATTTATTTTCATTCTTAAATGCTGCTGCATCAAGATAAGGCTCACTAGAATTAGGTATACAGAGGCAGAAAACAATTCAATTCCCACCGCTCGTTCGGTCATGACCGGCCGATCAAAATCTTCTGTCACCGGTGCCAATGGCTATGGAAGTGATTTATTTTCATTAAAAGAATGTAATGCAGTACTTTTATTGCAGTGTCAAGCTCCATCAAGAGGATATGATAGCTATCCGTAACCCGCGTATACTCCTACACACGACCCGTTACCCCATAAGGAACACATATACTCTTAACTTCCACGAATATTCTTGTAATGACTGTTACAGCTCAAAGCAGTTCATAACTAAGCCTTACAACACGTTTAACCATCTTACAGACCCTCGTGGATGTGTAGAATTGATCTCAACCCATGGTGTAATTTTGGTCACTTTTGCTACTTCAGGAAATTTTTTGCAAAATTTCCTCTTCGATTTTGTTGTTTTTAAACTATGTTGTACATGGGAATAATGTAAGACTTTCAGCTTAGTTTCGGTTCATTTCACCAGCAACTTTTATTGCTATAAATGAATTTATTTGGGTTAAAACAGATGATAAAATCAGTATTGTGGATCTAATACTTTACCAATGTTGATGGAAAAGATATCAGATATTCCTTATGAAATTACCAACTAATAAACAAAGCACTTTGTTCAATTGGTATCTGAGCTTAGAAGCTAATATTGTTTGTTTAATGATATCAAAATTTTAGTAAATAACTATTTTTCATGAGATAGATACCGATCAAATATAACAAAGAGTTATGTTGTGAAATCATAAATATTTTTATCTTTCTTTTAAACCCTATCCCATTCCAATCCTGCGTCTAGTTTCGTTTTTCGTTATTTATAATCTAAGTAATTTACGTGAGGACGTAATATATATTTTCTTAATACTGTGTTTATCGGTACTTGTTACATACCATAAGGATCGGAAAACTCTGCAGATTCTGAATCCATGCTTGAAAATTGGATACGAGTCAAACGAAAGGAGTTACAGCTAGTTTAAGTAGAAACTGTGATGAAAACCAGTTTTTATACACTTATTTCAGGATGGCAGAGTCTGTTTGATTACTCCTGTAGTGTACATAGCCTTCCTCTGACCTTCTTAAATGCTGCTGCATCAAGATAAGGCTCACTAGAATTAGGTATACAGAGGCAGAAAACAATTCAATTCCCACCGCTCGCTCGGTCATGACCGGCCGATCAAAATCTTCACTACTGACTCTGTCACCGGTGCCAATGGCTATGGAAGTTAATTATTTTCATTCTTAAATGCTGCTGCATCAAGATAAGGCTCACTAGAATTAGGTATATAGAGGCAGAAAACAATTCAATTCCCACCGCTCGCTCGGTCATGACCGCCCGATCAAAATCTTCACTACTGACTCTGTCACTGGTGCCAATGGCTATGGAAGTTATTTATTTTCATTCTTAAATGCTGCTGCATCAAGATAAGGCTCACTAGAATTAGGTATACAGAGGCAGAAAACAATTCAATTCCCACCGCTCGTTCGGTCATGACCGGCCGATCAAAATCTTCTGTCACCGGTGCCAATGGCTATGGAAGTGATTTATTTTCATTAAAAGAATGTAATGCAGTACTTTTATTGCAGTGTCAAGCTCCATCAAGAGGATATGATAGCTATCCGTAACCCGCGTATACTCCTACACACGACCCGTTACCCCATAAGGAACACATATACTCTTAACTTCCACGAATATTCTTGTAATGACTGTTACAGCTCAAAGCAGTTCATAACTAAGCCTTACAACACGTTTAACCATCTTACAGACCCTCGTGGATGTGTAGAATTGATCTCAACCCATGGTGTAATTTTGGTCACTTTTGCTACTTCAGGAAATTTTTTGCAAAATTTCCTCTTCGATTTTGTTGTTTTTAAACTATGTTGTACATGGGAATAATGTAAGACTTTCAGCTTAGTTTCGGTTCATTTCACCAGCAACTTTTATTGCTATAAATGAATTTATTTGGGTTAAAACAGATGATAAAATCAGTATTGTGGATCTAATACTTTACCAATGTTGATGGAAAAGATATCAGATATTCCTTATGAAATTACCAACTAATAAACAAAGCACTTTGTTCAATTGGTATCTGAGCTTAGAAGCTAATATTGTTTGTTTAATGATATCAAAATTTTAGTAAATAACTATTTTTCATGAGATAGATACCGATCAAATATAACAAAGAGTTATGTTGTGAAATCATAAATATTTTTCTCTTTCTTTTAAACCCTATCCCATTCCAATCCTGCGTCTAGTTTCGTTTTTCGTTATTTATAATCTAAGTAATTTACGTGAGGACGTAATATATATTTTCTTAATACTGTGTTTATCGGTACTTGTTACATACCATAAGGATCGGAAAACTCTGCAGATTCTGAATCCATGCTTGAAAATTGGATACGAGTCAAACGAAAGGAGTTACAGCTAGTTTAAGTAGAAACTGTGATGAAAACCAGTTTTTATACACTTATTTCAGGATGGCAGAGTCTGTTTGATTACTCCTGTAGTGTACATAGCCTTCCTCTGACCTTCTTAAATGCTGCTGCATCAAGATAAGGCTCACTAGAATTAGGTATACAGAGGCAGAAAACAATTCAATTCCCACCGCTCGCTCGGTCATGACCGGCCGATCAAAATCTTCACTACTGACTCTGTCACCGGTGCCAATGGCTATGGAAGTTAATTATTTTCATTCTTAAATGCTGCTGCATCAAGATAAGGCTCACTAGAATTAGGTATATAGAGGCAGAAAACAATTCAATTCCCACCGCTCGCTCGGTCATGACCGCCCGATCAAAATCTTCACTACTGACTCTGTCACTGGTGCCAATGGCTATGGAAGTTATTTATTTTCATTCTTAAATGCTGCTGCATCAAGATAAGGCTCACTAGAATTAGGTATACAGAGGCAGAAAACAATTCAATTCCCACCGCTCGTTCGGTCATGACCGGCCGATCAAAATCTTCTGTCACCGGTGCCAATGGCTATGGAAGTGATTTATTTTCATTAAAAGAATGTAATGCAGTACTTTTATTGCAGTGTCAAGCTCCATCAAGAGGATATGATAGCTATCCGTAACCCGCGTATACTCCTACACACGACCCGTTACCCCATAAGGAACACATATACTCTTAACTTCCACGAATATTCTTGTAATGACTGTTACAGCTCAAAGCAGTTCATAACTAAGCCTTACAACACGTTTAACCATCTTACAGACCCTCGTGGATGTGTAGAATTGATCTCAACCCATGGTGTAATTTTGGTCACTTTTGCTACTTCAGGAAATTTTTTGCAAAATTTCCTCTTCGATTTTGTTGTTTTTAAACTATGTTGTACATGGGAATAATGTAAGACTTTCAGCTTAGTTTCGGTTCATTTCACCAGCAACTTTTATTGCTATAAATGAATTTATTTGGGTTAAAACAGATGATAAAATCAGTATTGTGGATCTAATACTTTACCAATGTTGATGGAAAAGATATCAGATATTCCTTATGAAATTACCAACTAATAAACAAAGCACTTTGTTCAATTGGTATCTGAGCTTAGAAGCTAATATTGTTTGTTTAATGATATCAAAATTTTAGTAAATAACTATTTTTCATGAGATAGATACCGATCAAATATAACAAAGAGTTATGTTGTGAAATCATAAATATTTTTCTCTTTCTTTTAAACCCTATCCCATTCCAATCCTGCGTCTAGTTTCGTTTTTCGTTATTTATAATCTAAGTAATTTACGTGAGGACGTAATATATATTTTCTTAATACTGTGTTTATCGGTACTTGTTACATACCATAAGGATCGGAAAACTCTGCAGATTCTGAATCCATGCTTGAAAATTGGATACGAGTCAAACGAAAGGAGTTACAGCTAGTTTAAGTAGAAACTGTGATGAAAACCAGTTTTTATACACTTATTTCAGGATGGCAGAGTCTGTTTGATTACTCCTGTAGTGTACATAGCCTTCCTCTGACCTTCTTAAATGCTGCTGCATCAAGATAAGGCTCACTAGAATTAGGTATACAGAGGCAGAAAACAATTCAATTCCCACCGCTCGCTCGGTCATGACCGGCCGATCAAAATCTTCACTACTGACTCTGTCACCGGTGCCAATGGCTATGGAAGTTAATTATTTTCATTCTTAAATGCTGCTGCATCAAGATAAGGCTCACTAGAATTAGGTATATAGAGGCAGAAAACAATTCAATTCCCACCGCTCGCTCGGTCATGACCGCCCGATCAAAATCTTCACTACTGACTCTGTCACTGGTGCCAATGGCTATGGAAGTTATTTATTTTCATTCTTAAATGCTGCTGCATCAAGATAAGGCTCACTAGAATTAGGTATACAGAGGCAGAAAACAATTCAATTCCCACCGCTCGTTCGGTCATGACCGGCCGATCAAAATCTTCTGTCACCGGTGCCAATGGCTATGGAAGTGATTTATTTTCATTAAAAGAATGTAATGCAGTACTTTTATTGCAGTGTCAAGCTCCATCAAGAGGATATGATAGCTATCCGTAACCCGCGTATACTCCTACACACGACCCGTTACCCCATAAGGAACACATATACTCTTAACTTCCACGAATATTCTTGTAATGACTGTTACAGCTCAAAGCAGTTCATAACTAAGCCTTACAACACGTTTAACCATCTTACAGACCCTCGTGGATGTGTAGAATTGATCTCAACCCATGGTGTAATTTTGGTCACTTTTGCTACTTCAGGAAATTTTTTGCAAAATTTCCTCTTCGATTTTGTTGTTTTTAAACTATGTTGTACATGGGAATAATGTAAGACTTTCAGCTTAGTTTCGGTTCATTTCACCAGCAACTTTTATTGCTATAAAGGAATTTATTTGGGTTAAAACAGATGATAAAATCAGTATTGTGGATCTAATACTTTACCAATGTTGATGGAAAAGATATCAGATATTCCTTATGAAATTACCAACTAATAAACAAAGCACTTTGTTCAATTGGTATCTGAGCTTAGAAGCTAATATTGTTTGTTTAATGATATCAAAATTTTAGTAAATAACTATTTTTCATGAGATAGATACCGATCAAATATAACAAAGAGTTATGTTGTGAAATCATAAATATTTTTATCTTTCTTTTAAACCCTATCCCATTCCAATCCTGCGTCTAGTTTCGTTTTTCGTTATTTATAATCTAAGTAATTTACGTGAGGACGTAATATATATTTTCTTAATACTGTGTTTATCGGTACTTGTTACATACCATAAGGATCGGAAAACTCTGCAGATTCTGAATCCATGCTTGAAAATTGGATACGAGTCAAACGAAAGGAGTTACAGCTAGTTTAAGTAGAAACTGTGATGAAAACCAGTTTTTATACACTTATTTCAGGATGGCAGAGTCTGTTTGATTACTCCTGTAGTGTACATAGCCTTCCTCTGACCTTCTTAAATGCTGCTGCATCAAGATAAGGCTCACTAGAATTAGGTATACAGAGGCAGAAAACAATTCAATTCCCACCGCTCGCTCGGTCATGACCGGCCGATCAAAATCTTCACTACTGACTCTGTCACCGGTGCCAATGGCTATGGAAGTTAATTATTTTCATTCTTAAATGCTGCTGCATCAAGATAAGGCTCACTAGAATTAGGTATATAGAGGCAGAAAACAATTCAATTCCCACCGCTCGCTCGGTCATGACCGCCCGATCAAAATCTTCACTACTGACTCTGTCACTGGTGCCAATGGCTATGGAAGTTATTTATTTTCATTCTTAAATGCTGCTGCATCAAGATAAGGCTCACTAGAATTAGGTATACAGAGGCAGAAAACAATTCAATTCCCACCGCTCGTTCGGTCATGACCGGCCGATCAAAATCTTCTGTCACCGGTGCCAATGGCTATGGAAGTGATTTATTTTCATTAAAAGAATGTAATGCAGTACTTTTATTGCAGTGTCAAGCTCCATCAAGAGGATATGATAGCTATCCGTAACCCGCGTATACTCCTACACACGACCCGTTACCCCATAAGGAACACATATACTCTTAACTTCCACGAATATTCTTGTAATGACTGTTACAGCTCAAAGCAGTTCATAACTAAGCCTTACAACACGTTTAACCATCTTACAGACCCTCGTGGATGTGTAGAATTGATCTCAACCCATGGTGTAATTTTGGTCACTTTTGCTACTTCAGGAAATTTTTTGCAAAATTTCCTCTTCGATTTTGTTGTTTTTAAACTATGTTGTACATGGGAATAATGTAAGACTTTCAGCTTAGTTTCGGTTCATTTCACCAGCAACTTTTATTGCTATAAAGGAATTTATTTGGGTTAAAACAGATGATAAAATCAGTATTGTGGATCTAATACTTTACCAATGTTGATGGAAAAGATATCAGATATTCCTTATGAAATTACCAACTAATAAACAAAGCACTTTGTTCAATTGGTATCTGAGCTTAGAAGCTAATATTGTTTGTTTAATGATATCAAAATTTTAGTAAATAACTATTTTTCATGAGATAGATACCGATCAAATATAACAAAGAGTTATGTTGTGAAATCATAAATATTTTTATCTTTCTTTTAAACCCTATCCCATTCCAATCCTGCGTCTAGTTTCGTTTTTCGTTATTTATAATCTAAGTAATTTACGTGAGGACGTAATATATATTTTCTTAATACTGTGTTTATCGGTACTTGTTACATACCATAAGGATCGGAAAACTCTGCAGATTCTGAATCCATGCTTGAAAATTGGATACGAGTCAAACGAAAGGAGTTACAGCTAGTTTAAGTAGAAACTGTGATGAAAACCAGTTTTTATACACTTATTTCAGGATGGCAGAGTCTGTTTGATTACTCCTGTAGTGTACATAGCCTTCCTCTGACCTTCTTAAATGCTGCTGCATCAAGATAAGGCTCACTAGAATTAGGTATACAGAGGCAGAAAACAATTCAATTCCCACCGCTCGCTCGGTCATGACCGGCCGATCAAAATCTTCACTACTGACTCTGTCACCGGTGCCAATGGCTATGGAAGTTAATTATTTTCATTCTTAAATGCTGCTGCATCAAGATAAGGCTCACTAGAATTAGGTATATAGAGGCAGAAAACAATTCAATTCCCACCGCTCGCTCGGTCATGACCGCCCGATCAAAATCTTCACTACTGACTCTGTCACTGGTGCCAATGGCTATGGAAGTTATTTATTTTCATTCTTAAATGCTGCTGCATCAAGATAAGGCTCACTAGAATTAGGTATACAGAGGCAGAAAACAATTCAATTCCCACCGCTCGTTCGGTCATGACCGGCCGATCAAAATCTTCTGTCACCGGTGCCAATGGCTATGGAAGTGATTTATTTTCATTAAAAGAATGTAATGCAGTACTTTTATTGCAGTGTCAAGCTCCATCAAGAGGATATGATAGCTATCCGTAACCCGCGTATACTCCTACACACGACCCGTTACCCCATAAGGAACACATATACTCTTAACTTCCACGAATATTCTTGTAATGACTGTTACAGCTCAAAGCAGTTCATAACTAAGCCTTACAACACGTTTAACCATCTTACAGACCCTCGTGGATGTGTAGAATTGATCTCAACCCATGGTGTAATTTTGGTCACTTTTGCTACTTCAGGAAATTTTTTGCAAAATTTCCTCTTCGATTTTGTTGTTTTTAAACTATGTTGTACATGGGAATAATGTAAGACTTTCAGCTTAGTTTCGGTTCATTTCACCAGCAACTTTTATTGCTATAAATGAATTTATTTGGGTTAAAACAGATGATAAAATCAGTATTGTGGATCTAATACTTTACCAATGTTGATGGAAAAGATATCAGATATTCCTTATGAAATTACCAACTAATAAACAAAGCACTTTGTTCAATTGGTATCTGAGCTTAGAAGCTAATATTGTTTGTTTAATGATATCAAAATTTTAGTAAATAACTATTTTTCATGAGATAGATACCGATCAAATATAACAAAGAGTTATGTTGTGAAATCATAAATATTTTTATCTTTCTTTTAAACCCTATCCCATTCCAATCCTGCGTCTAGTTTCGTTTTTCGTTATTTATAATCTAAGTAATTTACGTGAGGACGTAATATATATTTTCTTAATACTGTGTTTATCGGTACTTGTTACATACCATAAGGATCGGAAAACTCTGCAGATTCTGAATCCATGCTTGAAAATTGGATACGAGTCAAACGAAAGGAGTTACAGCTAGTTTAAGTAGAAACTGTGATGAAAACCAGTTTTTATACACTTATTTCAGGATGGCAGAGTCTGTTTGATTACTCCTGTAGTGTACATAGCCTTCCTCTGACCTTCTTAAATGCTGCTGCATCAAGATAAGGCTCACTAGAATTAGGTATACAGAGGCAGAAAACAATTCAATTCCCACCGCTCGCTCGGTCATGACCGGCCGATCAAAATCTTCACTACTGACTCTGTCACCGGTGCCAATGGCTATGGAAGTTAATTATTTTCATTCTTAAATGCTGCTGCATCAAGATAAGGCTCACTAGAATTAGGTATATAGAGGCAGAAAACAATTCAATTCCCACCGCTCGCTCGGTCATGACCGCCCGATCAAAATCTTCACTACTGACTCTGTCACTGGTGCCAATGGCTATGGAAGTTATTTATTTTCATTCTTAAATGCTGCTGCATCAAGATAAGGCTCACTAGAATTAGGTATACAGAGGCAGAAAACAATTCAATTCCCACCGCTCGTTCGGTCATGACCGGCCGATCAAAATCTTCTGTCACCGGTGCCAATGGCTATGGAAGTGATTTATTTTCATTAAAAGAATGTAATGCAGTACTTTTATTGCAGTGTCAAGCTCCATCAAGAGGATATGATAGCTATCCGTAACCCGCGTATACTCCTACACACGACCCGTTACCCCATAAGGAACACATATACTCTTAACTTCCACGAATATTCTTGTAATGACTGTTACAGCTCAAAGCAGTTCATAACTAAGCCTTACAACACGTTTAACCATCTTACAGACCCTCGTGGATGTGTAGAATTGATCTCAACCCATGGTGTAATTTTGGTCACTTTTGCTACTTCAGGAAATTTTTTGCAAAATTTCCTCTTCGATTTTGTTGTTTTTAAACTATGTTGTACATGGGAATAATGTAAGACTTTCAGCTTAGTTTCGGTTCATTTCACCAGCAACTTTTATTGCTATAAATGAATTTATTTGGGTTAAAACAGATGATAAAATCAGTATTGTGGATCTAATACTTTACCAATGTTGATGGAAAAGATATCAGATATTCCTTATGAAATTACCAACTAATAAACAAAGCACTTTGTTCAATTGGTATCTGAGCTTAGAAGCTAATATTGTTTGTTTAATGATATCAAAATTTTAGTAAATAACTATTTTTCATGAGATAGATACCGATCAAATATAACAAAGAGTTATGTTGTGAAATCATAAATATTTTTATCTTTCTTTTAAACCCTATCCCATTCCAATCCTGCGTCTAGTTTCGTTTTTCGTTATTTATAATCTAAGTAATTTACGTGAGGACGTAATATATATTTTCTTAATACTGTGTTTATCGGTACTTGTTACATACCATAAGGATCGGAAAACTCTGCAGATTCTGAATCCATGCTTGAAAATTGGATACGAGTCAAACGAAAGGAGTTACAGCTAGTTTAAGTAGAAACTGTGATGAAAACCAGTTTTTATACACTTATTTCAGGATGGCAGAGTCTGTTTGATTACTCCTGTAGTGTACATAGCCTTCCTCTGACCTTCTTAAATGCTGCTGCATCAAGATAAGGCTCACTAGAATTAGGTATACAGAGGCAGAAAACAATTCAATTCCCACCGCTCGCTCGGTCATGACCGGCCGATCAAAATCTTCACTACTGACTCTGTCACCGGTGCCAATGGCTATGGAAGTTAATTATTTTCATTCTTAAATGCTGCTGCATCAAGATAAGGCTCACTAGAATTAGGTATATAGAGGCAGAAAACAATTCAATTCCCACCGCTCGCTCGGTCATGACCGCCCGATCAAAATCTTCACTACTGACTCTGTCACTGGTGCCAATGGCTATGGAAGTTATTTATTTTCATTCTTAAATGCTGCTGCATCAAGATAAGGCTCACTAGAATTAGGTATACAGAGGCAGAAAACAATTCAATTCCCACCGCTCGTTCGGTCATGACCGGCCGATCAAAATCTTCTGTCACCGGTGCCAATGGCTATGGAAGTGATTTATTTTCATTAAAAGAATGTAATGCAGTACTTTTATTGCAGTGTCAAGCTCCATCAAGAGGATATGATAGCTATCCGTAACCCGCGTATACTCCTACACACGACCCGTTACCCCATAAGGAACACATATACTCTTAACTTCCACGAATATTCTTGTAATGACTGTTACAGCTCAAAGCAGTTCATAACTAAGCCTTACAACACGTTTAACCATCTTACAGACCCTCGTGGATGTGTAGAATTGATCTCAACCCATGGTGTAATTTTGGTCACTTTTGCTACTTCAGGAAATTTTTTGCAAAATTTCCTCTTCGATTTTGTTGTTTTTAAACTATGTTGTACATGGGAATAATGTAAGACTTTCAGCTTAGTTTCGGTTCATTTCACCAGCAACTTTTATTGCTATAAATGAATTTATTTGGGTTAAAACAGATGATAAAATCAGTATTGTGGATCTAATACTTTACCAATGTTGATGGAAAAGATATCAGATATTCCTTATGAAATTACCAACTAATAAACAAAGCACTTTGTTCAATTGGTATCTGAGCTTAGAAGCTAATATTGTTTGTTTAATGATATCAAAATTTTAGTAAATAACTATTTTTCATGAGATAGATACCGATCAAATATAACAAAGAGTTATGTTGTGAAATCATAAATATTTTTCTCTTTCTTTTAAACCCTATCCCATTCCAATCCTGCGTCTAGTTTCGTTTTTCGTTATTTATAATCTAAGTAATTTACGTGAGGACGTAATATATATTTTCTTAATACTGTGTTTATCGGTACTTGTTACATACCATAAGGATCGGAAAACTCTGCAGATTCTGAATCCATGCTTGAAAATTGGATACGAGTCAAACGAAAGGAGTTACAGCTAGTTTAAGTAGAAACTGTGATGAAAACCAGTTTTTATACACTTATTTCAGGATGGCAGAGTCTGTTTGATTACTCCTGTAGTGTACATAGCCTTCCTCTGACCTTCTTAAATGCTGCTGCATCAAGATAAGGCTCACTAGAATTAGGTATACAGAGGCAGAAAACAATTCAATTCCCACCGCTCGCTCGGTCATGACCGGCCGATCAAAATCTTCACTACTGACTCTGTCACCGGTGCCAATGGCTATGGAAGTTAATTATTTTCATTCTTAAATGCTGCTGCATCAAGATAAGGCTCACTAGAATTAGGTATATAGAGGCAGAAAACAATTCAATTCCCACCGCTCGCTCGGTCATGACCGCCCGATCAAAATCTTCACTACTGACTCTGTCACTGGTGCCAATGGCTATGGAAGTTATTTATTTTCATTCTTAAATGCTGCTGCATCAAGATAAGGCTCACTAGAATTAGGTATACAGAGGCAGAAAACAATTCAATTCCCACCGCTCGTTCGGTCATGACCGGCCGATCAAAATCTTCTGTCACCGGTGCCAATGGCTATGGAAGTGATTTATTTTCATTAAAAGAATGTAATGCAGTACTTTTATTGCAGTGTCAAGCTCCATCAAGAGGATATGATAGCTATCCGTAACCCGCGTATACTCCTACACACGACCCGTTACCCCATAAGGAACACATATACTCTTAACTTCCACGAATATTCTTGTAATGACTGTTACAGCTCAAAGCAGTTCATAACTAAGCCTTACAACACGTTTAACCATCTTACAGACCCTCGTGGATGTGTAGAATTGATCTCAACCCATGGTGTAATTTTGGTCACTTTTGCTACTTCAGGAAATTTTTTGCAAAATTTCCTCTTCGATTTTGTTGTTTTTAAACTATGTTGTACATGGGAATAATGTAAGACTTTCAGCTTAGTTTCGGTTCATTTCACCAGCAACTTTTATTGCTATAAATGAATTTATTTGGGTTAAAACAGATGATAAAATCAGTATTGTGGATCTAATACTTTACCAATGTTGATGGAAAAGATATCAGATATTCCTTATGAAATTACCAACTAATAAACAAAGCACTTTGTTCAATTGGTATCTGAGCTTAGAAGCTAATATTGTTTGTTTAATGATATCAAAATTTTAGTAAATAACTATTTTTCATGAGATAGATACCGATCAAATATAACAAAGAGTTATGTTGTGAAATCATAAATATTTTTCTCTTTCTTTTAAACCCTATCCCATTCCAATCCTGCGTCTAGTTTCGTTTTTCGTTATTTATAATCTAAGTAATTTACGTGAGGACGTAATATATATTTTCTTAATACTGTGTTTATCGGTACTTGTTACATACCATAAGGATCGGAAAACTCTGCAGATTCTGAATCCATGCTTGAAAATTGGATACGAGTCAAACGAAAGGAGTTACAGCTAGTTTAAGTAGAAACTGTGATGAAAACCAGTTTTTATACACTTATTTCAGGATGGCAGAGTCTGTTTGATTACTCCTGTAGTGTACATAGCCTTCCTCTGACCTTCTTAAATGCTGCTGCATCAAGATAAGGCTCACTAGAATTAGGTATACAGAGGCAGAAAACAATTCAATTCCCACCGCTCGCTCGGTCATGACCGGCCGATCAAAATCTTCACTACTGACTCTGTCACCGGTGCCAATGGCTATGGAAGTTAATTATTTTCATTCTTAAATGCTGCTGCATCAAGATAAGGCTCACTAGAATTAGGTATATAGAGGCAGAAAACAATTCAATTCCCACCGCTCGCTCGGTCATGACCGCCCGATCAAAATCTTCACTACTGACTCTGTCACTGGTGCCAATGGCTATGGAAGTTATTTATTTTCATTCTTAAATGCTGCTGCATCAAGATAAGGCTCACTAGAATTAGGTATACAGAGGCAGAAAACAATTCAATTCCCACCGCTCGTTCGGTCATGACCGGCCGATCAAAATCTTCTGTCACCGGTGCCAATGGCTATGGAAGTGATTTATTTTCATTAAAAGAATGTAATGCAGTACTTTTATTGCAGTGTCAAGCTCCATCAAGAGGATATGATAGCTATCCGTAACCCGCGTATACTCCTACACACGACCCGTTACCCCATAAGGAACACATATACTCTTAACTTCCACGAATATTCTTGTAATGACTGTTACAGCTCAAAGCAGTTCATAACTAAGCCTTACAACACGTTTAACCATCTTACAGACCCTCGTGGATGTGTAGAATTGATCTCAACCCATGGTGTAATTTTGGTCACTTTTGCTACTTCAGGAAATTTTTTGCAAAATTTCCTCTTCGATTTTGTTGTTTTTAAACTATGTTGTACATGGGAATAATGTAAGACTTTCAGCTTAGTTTCGGTTCATTTCACCAGCAACTTTTATTGCTATAAATGAATTTATTTGGGTTAAAACAGATGATAAAATCAGTATTGTGGATCTAATACTTTACCAATGTTGATGGAAAAGATATCAGATATTCCTTATGAAATTACCAACTAATAAACAAAGCACTTTGTTCAATTGGTATCTGAGCTTAGAAGCTAATATTGTTTGTTTAATGATATCAAAATTTTAGTAAATAACTATTTTTCATGAGATAGATACCGATCAAATATAACAAAGAGTTATGTTGTGAAATCATAAATATTTTTATCTTTCTTTTAAACCCTATCCCATTCCAATCCTGCGTCTAGTTTCGTTTTTCGTTATTTATAATCTAAGTAATTTACGTGAGGACGTAATATATATTTTCTTAATACTGTGTTTATCGGTACTTGTTACATACCATAAGGATCGGAAAACTCTGCAGATTCTGAATCCATGCTTGAAAATTGGATACGAGTCAAACGAAAGGAGTTACAGCTAGTTTAAGTAGAAACTGTGATGAAAACCAGTTTTTATACACTTATTTCAGGATGGCAGAGTCTGTTTGATTACTCCTGTAGTGTACATAGCCTTCCTCTGACCTTCTTAAATGCTGCTGCATCAAGATAAGGCTCACTAGAATTAGGTATACAGAGGCAGAAAACAATTCAATTCCCACCGCTCGCTCGGTCATGACCGGCCGATCAAAATCTTCACTACTGACTCTGTCACCGGTGCCAATGGCTATGGAAGTTAATTATTTTCATTCTTAAATGCTGCTGCATCAAGATAAGGCTCACTAGAATTAGGTATATAGAGGCAGAAAACAATTCAATTCCCACCGCTCGCTCGGTCATGACCGCCCGATCAAAATCTTCACTACTGACTCTGTCACTGGTGCCAATGGCTATGGAAGTTATTTATTTTCATTCTTAAATGCTGCTGCATCAAGATAAGGCTCACTAGAATTAGGTATACAGAGGCAGAAAACAATTCAATTCCCACCGCTCGTTCGGTCATGACCGGCCGATCAAAATCTTCTGTCACCGGTGCCAATGGCTATGGAAGTGATTTATTTTCATTAAAAGAATGTAATGCAGTACTTTTATTGCAGTGTCAAGCTCCATCAAGAGGATATGATAGCTATCCGTAACCCGCGTATACTCCTACACACGACCCGTTACCCCATAAGGAACACATATACTCTTAACTTCCACGAATATTCTTGTAATGACTGTTACAGCTCAAAGCAGTTCATAACTAAGCCTTACAACACGTTTAACCATCTTACAGACCCTCGTGGATGTGTAGAATTGATCTCAACCCATGGTGTAATTTTGGTCACTTTTGCTACTTCAGGAAATTTTTTGCAAAATTTCCTCTTCGATTTTGTTGTTTTTAAACTATGTTGTACATGGGAATAATGTAAGACTTTCAGCTTAGTTTCGGTTCATTTCACCAGCAACTTTTATTGCTATAAATGAATTTATTTGGGTTAAAACAGATGATAAAATCAGTATTGTGGATCTAATACTTTACCAATGTTGATGGAAAAGATATCAGATATTCCTTATGAAATTACCAACTAATAAACAAAGCACTTTGTTCAATTGGTATCTGAGCTTAGAAGCTAATATTGTTTGTTTAATGATATCAAAATTTTAGTAAATAACTATTTTTCATGAGATAGATACCGATCAAATATAACAAAGAGTTATGTTGTGAAATCATAAATATTTTTCTCTTTCTTTTAAACCCTATCCCATTCCAATCCTGCGTCTAGTTTCGTTTTTCGTTATTTATAATCTAAGTAATTTACGTGAGGACGTAATATATATTTTCTTAATACTGTGTTTATCGGTACTTGTTACATACCATAAGGATCGGAAAACTCTGCAGATTCTGAATCCATGCTTGAAAATTGGATACGAGTCAAACGAAAGGAGTTACAGCTAGTTTAAGTAGAAACTGTGATGAAAACCAGTTTTTATACACTTATTTCAGGATGGCAGAGTCTGTTTGATTACTCCTGTAGTGTACATAGCCTTCCTCTGACCTTCTTAAATGCTGCTGCATCAAGATAAGGCTCACTAGAATTAGGTATACAGAGGCAGAAAACAATTCAATTCCCACCGCTCGCTCGGTCATGACCGGCCGATCAAAATCTTCACTACTGACTCTGTCACCGGTGCCAATGGCTATGGAAGTTAATTATTTTCATTCTTAAATGCTGCTGCATCAAGATAAGGCTCACTAGAATTAGGTATATAGAGGCAGAAAACAATTCAATTCCCACCGCTCGCTCGGTCATGACCGCCCGATCAAAATCTTCACTACTGACTCTGTCACTGGTGCCAATGGCTATGGAAGTTATTTATTTTCATTCTTAAATGCTGCTGCATCAAGATAAGGCTCACTAGAATTAGGTATACAGAGGCAGAAAACAATTCAATTCCCACCGCTCGTTCGGTCATGACCGGCCGATCAAAATCTTCTGTCACCGGTGCCAATGGCTATGGAAGTGATTTATTTTCATTAAAAGAATGTAATGCAGTACTTTTATTGCAGTGTCAAGCTCCATCAAGAGGATATGATAGCTATCCGTAACCCGCGTATACTCCTACACACGACCCGTTACCCCATAAGGAACACATATACTCTTAACTTCCACGAATATTCTTGTAATGACTGTTACAGCTCAAAGCAGTTCATAACTAAGCCTTACAACACGTTTAACCATCTTACAGACCCTCGTGGATGTGTAGAATTGATCTCAACCCATGGTGTAATTTTGGTCACTTTTGCTACTTCAGGAAATTTTTTGCAAAATTTCCTCTTCGATTTTGTTGTTTTTAAACTATGTTGTACATGGGAATAATGTAAGACTTTCAGCTTAGTTTCGGTTCATTTCACCAGCAACTTTTATTGCTATAAATGAATTTATTTGGGTTAAAACAGATGATAAAATCAGTATTGTGGATCTAATACTTTACCAATGTTGATGGAAAAGATATCAGATATTCCTTATGAAATTACCAACTAATAAACAAAGCACTTTGTTCAATTGGTATCTGAGCTTAGAAGCTAATATTGTTTGTTTAATGATATCAAAATTTTAGTAAATAACTATTTTTCATGAGATAGATACCGATCAAATATAACAAAGAGTTATGTTGTGAAATCATAAATATTTTTCTCTTTCTTTTAAACCCTATCCCATTCCAATCCTGCGTCTAGTTTCGTTTTTCGTTATTTATAATCTAAGTAATTTACGTGAGGACGTAATATATATTTTCTTAATACTGTGTTTATCGGTACTTGTTACATACCATAAGGATCGGAAAACTCTGCAGATTCTGAATCCATGCTTGAAAATTGGATACGAGTCAAACGAAAGGAGTTACAGCTAGTTTAAGTAGAAACTGTGATGAAAACCAGTTTTTATACACTTATTTCAGGATGGCAGAGTCTGTTTGATTACTCCTGTAGTGTACATAGCCTTCCTCTGACCTTCTTAAATGCTGCTGCATCAAGATAAGGCTCACTAGAATTAGGTATACAGAGGCAGAAAACAATTCAATTCCCACCGCTCGCTCGGTCATGACCGGCCGATCAAAATCTTCACTACTGACTCTGTCACCGGTGCCAATGGCTATGGAAGTTAATTATTTTCATTCTTAAATGCTGCTGCATCAAGATAAGGCTCACTAGAATTAGGTATATAGAGGCAGAAAACAATTCAATTCCCACCGCTCGCTCGGTCATGACCGCCCGATCAAAATCTTCACTACTGACTCTGTCACTGGTGCCAATGGCTATGGAAGTTATTTATTTTCATTCTTAAATGCTGCTGCATCAAGATAAGGCTCACTAGAATTAGGTATACAGAGGCAGAAAACAATTCAATTCCCACCGCTCGTTCGGTCATGACCGGCCGATCAAAATCTTCTGTCACCGGTGCCAATGGCTATGGAAGTGATTTATTTTCATTAAAAGAATGTAATGCAGTACTTTTATTGCAGTGTCAAGCTCCATCAAGAGGATATGATAGCTATCCGTAACCCGCGTATACTCCTACACACGACCCGTTACCCCATAAGGAACACATATACTCTTAACTTCCACGAATATTCTTGTAATGACTGTTACAGCTCAAAGCAGTTCATAACTAAGCCTTACAACACGTTTAACCATCTTACAGACCCTCGTGGATGTGTAGAATTGATCTCAACCCATGGTGTAATTTTGGTCATTTTTTGCTACTTCGGGAAATTTTTTGCAAAATTTCCTCTTCGATTTTGTTGTTTTTAAACTATGTTGTACATGGGAATAATGTAAGACTTTCAGCTTAGTTTCGGTTCATTTCACCAGCAACTTTTATTGCTATAAATGAATTTATTTGGGTTAAAACAGATGATAAAATCAGTATTGTGGATCTAATACTTTACCAATGTTGATGGAAAAGATATCAGATATTCCTTATGAAATTACCAACTAATAAACAAAGCACTTTGTTCAATTGGTATCTGAGCTTAGAAGCTAATATTGTTTGTTTAATGATATCAAAATTTTAGTAAATAACTATTTTTCATGAGATAGATACCGATCAAATATAACAAAGAGTTATGTTGTGAAATCATAAATATTTTTATCTTTCTTTTAAACCCTATCCCATTCCAATCCTGCGTCTAGTTTCGTTTTTCGTTATTTATAATCTAAGTAATTTACGTGAGGACGTAATATATATTTTCTTAATACTGTGTTTATCGGTACTTGTTACATACCATAAGGATCGGAAAACTCTGCAGATTCTGAATCCATGCTTGAAAATTGGATACGAGTCAAACGAAAGGAGTTACAGCTAGTTTAAGTAGAAACTGTGATGAAAACCAGTTTTTATACACTTATTTCAGGATGGCAGAGTCTGTTTGATTACTCCTGTAGTGTACATAGCCTTCCTCTGACCTTCTTAAATGCTGCTGCATCAAGATAAGGCTCACTAGAATTAGGTATACAGAGGCAGAAAACAATTCAATTCCCACCGCTCGCTCGGTCATGACCGGCCGATCAAAATCTTCACTACTGACTCTGTCACCGGTGCCAATGGCTATGGAAGTTAATTATTTTCATTCTTAAATGCTGCTGCATCAAGATAAGGCTCACTAGAATTAGGTATATAGAGGCAGAAAACAATTCAATTCCCACCGCTCGCTCGGTCATGACCGCCCGATCAAAATCTTCACTACTGACTCTGTCACTGGTGCCAATGGCTATGGAAGTTATTTATTTTCATTCTTAAATGCTGCTGCATCAAGATAAGGCTCACTAGAATTAGGTATACAGAGGCAGAAAACAATTCAATTCCCACCGCTCGTTCGGTCATGACCGGCCGATCAAAATCTTCTGTCACCGGTGCCAATGGCTATGGAAGTGATTTATTTTCATTAAAAGAATGTAATGCAGTACTTTTATTGCAGTGTCAAGCTCCATCAAGAGGATATGATAGCTATCCGTAACCCGCGTATACTCCTACACACGACCCGTTACCCCATAAGGAACACATATACTCTTAACTTCCACGAATATTCTTGTAATGACTGTTACAGCTCAAAGCAGTTCATAACTAAGCCTTACAACACGTTTAACCATCTTACAGACCCTCGTGGATGTGTAGAATTGATCTCAACCCATGGTGTAATTTTGGTCACTTTTGCTACTTCAGGAAATTTTTTGCAAAATTTCCTCTTCGATTTTGTTGTTTTTAAACTATGTTGTACATGGGAATAATGTAAGACTTTCAGCTTAGTTTCGGTTCATTTCACCAGCAACTTTTATTGCTATAAAGGAATTTATTTGGGTTAAAACAGATGATAAAATCAGTATTGTGGATCTAATACTTTACCAATGTTGATGGAAAAGATATCAGATATTCCTTATGAAATTACCAACTAATAAACAAAGCACTTTGTTCAATTGGTATCTGAGCTTAGAAGCTAATATTGTTTGTTTAATGATATCAAAATTTTAGTAAATAACTATTTTTCATGAGATAGATACCGATCAAATATAACAAAGAGTTATGTTGTGGAAGACAGAAAGAGTGTAAGATTTGCGTGTCAATAATTCAATACGATTCTCTATTTACTAGATGAAAAGGTTAAGAAGAAGAAGAAGAAGAAGAGAGGGAACTAAAATAAAAGAGAAAGGAAGAAGAAGAAGAAGAAGAAGAGGAATTAAGATAAAAGAGAAAGGAACAAGAAAAAAATGAATGATAGGAAAGATAAATAAATAAAGAAATGACTTATATTATACACACGAAAAGAAAGAAGAAAAAAAAGGAATAAAAGAGAGAATAGAGAGAGAGAAAAGAGAAAGTCAAAAAGTTATATAAGGAGGAGGAATAGTTTAAACAAGAGAAGAGAAGAGAAGAGAAGAATGATTGTGGAGGTGAGGAAAGGAGGAGGGAAAGTTTCAAAGGAGAGAGAGAAAATAGAAGAGAAGAAGGGAAAGGGAGAGAAAAGAATTGAAAAAGAGAATCAAATAAAAATGGTAAAACCCACCCATTAAGAAATAGAAAATGTTGAATGGATTTTGGGGGGAAATTTATCTATCCATTGATCCATATTTTCTATCTATCTATCTACCTGTACAACTATCTATCTATATACCTGTACAACTATCTATCTATTTACCTGTACAACTATCTATCTATATTTATATCTATTTATCTATACAACG
>JAPQNM010000030.1:4665069-4667569 GCA_029783475.1 Metacarcinus magister | reverse complement strand
CAAGGTTAGTTTACAGACATCAATACCCTTACGATATTTACGATTCCTTAACTTAATATCATCTTTTATTGGAAGGATATCGAGTTTGTCTTTATAGAGGAGGAGGAGGAGGAGGTAAGGCTATTACCCAGCTGTCACTCATAAAAATTGTCTCTCGTTTGCTCTAGTCTGGAAACGCAAATACGAAGTGAGATACAATTTGGGGAAAGTGTGTGTGTGTGTGGTGTGTGTGTGTGGTGTGTGTGTGTGTGTGTGTGTGTGTGTGTGTGTGTGTGTGTGTGTGTGTGTGTGTGTGTGTTTGATTTCACCCATTAATAAGGGTAATTATGCACCTGTGTTACCTGTGGCTTATGATATTATGAAGAATGGTTTATAATTAGTTAAATATAAATGACTAAGTATACCCTAGCATATCAGTGAAGAAAATGTGAAGTAGGTTAGACACACACACACACACACACACACACACACACACACACACACACACACACACACACACACACAGAGAGAGAGAGGTACACACGAGAAAGCAGAAGTCAGGGTCTATTGTCACCCCGTTGAAGTGAAAGATAAAAGAGAGTAGAAGAATCAAGATCAAGCTTTCAATCCTACACCATCGACCTTTTACTCTTCTTAGGTTACCAAGCCTCGGTATAAATGGGACAAATATAGATACTTCATTTCAGTTATCTTCTATTTATTTATTTATTTATTTTTTTATTATTATTATTGTTTTCTAAGGCTTTGAAAATATATGTAAAGGCTAAATTTACCTTTATTCACCCATATTGTTACCTGTATTTACCTCTATTTACCTATCTTTACTCCTATTCTTACCTATCTTTACCTATACCTACCTTTAGTTAACCCTTTACAGCCACACCCTTGTTTACCTACCTCCCCTTCCTTCCCTCACCTTTTCCCCTCTTCCTCACCTCCTCCTCCCTTCGTACACCTCCTCTTCCCTCCCCTCTCTTTTCCTCTCCCTCCCCTCCCTCACATCCTCTCCCCTCTTCTCACCTCGTCTAGTACACCTCCTCTCCCCTACCCTCGTACACATCCTCTCCCCTCTTCTCCCCCCCCCTTTCCACCCCCCCTCTCACCTCCCTCTCCTCCTCCTCACCCTCGCCACGTGCAGGACAACACAACAACACAGTACACTAAAGGTCGCCCCGCTGCCGTACCTCTAAGGATGCAAATGTTATCGAGTGTTGCTGAGATGAATTCCAAACACGGCCTCCACCACCTCCCTGTGTGTGTGTGTGTGTGTGTGTGTGTGTGTGTGTGTGTGTGTGTGTGTGTGTGTGTGTGTGTGTGTGTGTGTGTGTGTGTGTGTGTGTTAGAGGGTAAGGGAGTAAAGGAAAAGAGGGAGTATTTTTAATAGACTTCTAATGAATTACCTTAAACCATTTGCCTTAAAATTCCCCTTCTTATTACCCAGGTGAGGGGACAGGGTGAAGGGGAAGGGTGAGGGGACAGGGTGAAGGAAAAAGAGTGAGAGGAAAAGCGATGGGAAAGGTGAAGGGGAAAGTGTGAGGAGGGGAAGGTGAAGAGGGAGTGTGAGGGGAAGGTTTGAGTGAAGTGGTGTCGTGTGTGTGTGTGTGTGTGTGTGTGTGTGTGTAGTGTGTGTGTATGTTTTTCCAACTCTTTGTACCATGGATCTTGAAGAGTCTAATGGCGGGGTGAGGGGGGAGGGGGGGCAGGAGGTGAGGGGGGAGAGGGGGGGGGCAGGAGGTGAGGGGGGAGGGGGGGCAGGAGGTGAGGACGTACAAGTACCACCAGTGAAGGACTCTAGGATACCAGGTTTAGGATGTCAGGAGGAGGAGGAGGAGGAAGAAGAAGAAGAAGGGAAGTAATAGGATAGAATAGGATACATAGGATGCAGTATAAGCTAGTGTAGGACTTGAATCAATAGCAAACGTTAGGTAAAGGATATATGAAAGGATCCCCCCCAAAATGAATCCTAAATTATGAATAAGATTACAATTGCATTACTACGCTTGATTGCATTATACATTATGCAACACCTCCCCCCCCTCCCCCTCCCCCTCCCCCCCTTGGCATGATAACCCTAAGTATGTGTATGTAATCATTGTAATTTAAGTAACATTTCCCCAAACATGGAATTAAAGTATATATATAAAAAAAAAGCTGTTTGTAATATTAAAACATCTTTAATACTGGTACCAAACGTGTATGCCTGGTTTTTTTTTGGGGGGTGGGGGGGGGTGTCCCTTAGGCCTATTTTTTTTTGGGGGGAGAGGCATTCCTGTCGAGTTTTTATTTTTATTTTTCATTTTTCGTTTCAAAATATTTCTCTTCGTTTTTGTGAATTTTTTTTATCTTAACCTTTTATCTTTTTTTCATGTCGTCCTGTGTGTGTGTGTGTGTCTGTGTGTGTGTGTGTGTGTCTGTGTGTCTGTGTGTGTCTGTGTCTGTGTCTGTGCATGTCTGTGTCTGTGTGTGTGTGTGTGTGTGTGTGTGTGTGTTCATGAATTTA
>JAPQNM010000030.1:4655069-4657569 GCA_029783475.1 Metacarcinus magister | reverse complement strand
GAGAGACTTTGTGTGGAGAGACTTTTTGTGGAGAGACTTTGTGGGAGAGACTTTTTGGGAGAGACTTTGTGGAGAGACTTTTTGTGGAGAGACTTTTTGTGGGGAGACTTTGTGGAGAGATTTTGTGGAGAGACTTTGTGGGGAGACTCTTGTAAATGGTGATGAGGTAGCTCTGATGATAATGAGGAGGAGAAAAAGGAGGAAGAGGAGGAGGAGGAGAAGTAAGAGGAGGAGGAAGAGGAGAAGTAAGAGGAGGAGGAGTAAGAGGATAAGTGGTTGGGTAATGCAGAGTAAGAGGAGTAGTAAGAGGAGGAAGAATAAGAAGAGGAGGAGGAGGAGGAGGAGGAGTAAGAAGAGGAGAAGAAGAAGAAGAGAAGGAGGAGGAGAAGTAAGAGGAGTAAGAGGTTAAGTGGTTAGGTAATGCAGAGTAAGAGGAGAAGAAGGTTAAATAAAAAAAGGACTAAAGAGCAATTATTATACTATTCAATGTGGCCTAAAATTTGATAACATATGTATAGAGATAAACATGAAAAATGAAAAGGAATAATGACAGTTTACAAAAGAAAGTATGAAAGAAAACTAGTAATAAAGAAAGAAAAGAAAGAAGAGAATGATATGAAAACAGAGAGTATTGATGAGAGAGAGAGAGAGAGAGAGACGGGAAAAAAGTTAAATGATAGTGAATACAATACCATAAATAACACCAATAACACACACACACACACACACACACACACACACACACACACAAACAGGAAATAAATGATGTTATGATGATAAAGTGACGCATTATGTTTAGTAGTGATGTGTGTGTGTGTGTGTGTGTGTGTGTGTTGGTGTGTGTGTGTGTTGGTGTGTGGTGTTGCGGGTTATTAGTGTCTAGGAAAACAAACGAGGTGGCTGTTGCGTCCTGCCTGCGCCAAGGGTGACTAAAATGTATTGATTTCCACTTTATTTCCTTTTATTTTGGTAACAATGAATGGATGAAGATTAGGAGCCATTAAGGGTTGGAGATTAATCATTCCCTGTTTAATAATGTAGATGATTTATTGACTACTACTACTACTACTACTACTACTACTACTACTACTACTACTACTACTACTACTACTACTATTCACGTTCCTCCTCCAACACTTACACAGATACATTTCAAGGTAAAACAACACGAATCAAATATGAAAACCCGGAAACATGCATTTTAAAACTAAATTTACATTCGTACAATTGCTGTTGAGGGCAGAGGAAGAGGAGGAAGGAAACAGGAAGCAGAAAATAGACAGAAAGCAAACAAGCAAGCAGAAAACAGACAGAAAGCAAGCAGGCAAGAAGCAAGCAGAAAACAAGCAAGAAACAAGCAGGAAGCAGGCAGGAAGCAAGCAGGGAAGCACCTTGGCCAGAATAAAAGGCTCATCACCATAAAACAGATGAAGGTCAAGTGGAGTAGTTTGCAACACTTATTGTACATCAGGATTATCTACCCCCCTCCCCCCCTCCCGTCCCCCTCCCGTCCCCCTCCCCCTTCCCTGGAACGGCTTTTCCCTCTGGAGTGAAGTTAACTGAACACCCTTCCTAACCTAACCTAACGTAACGTAACCTAATCCTTCCACCACCTCACTCTGGAAGACACTACGTACCTTCCAGGCTCCAGAGACTCGTAGAAGTGTTCTGTACATGACTCAAGAACATGGAAGGCAGTCAAAGAGTCCCCAGCAAGCTTCAGGAACTCTTGAGGATTGAATGACAGTCCCCAGCAAGCTTCATGTACTCTTGAATGCTGGAAGACAGTCTAATTCATAAGAGTTCCCAGCAAGCTTCAGTAACTCTTGAAAGGCTTGCAAGACCGCCTTTATCAAGCTTCATTCATGCAAAGACAAACATCAATGAAGTGTTCTCGTTTGCAAACTTGAGACCAAAGATAAATAAAACTCACCCAGGAAGAATAAAACCAAAAGAAAACGTGTTGAAGACATAAACGAAGAAAACGGAAAGAAAACTGGAAGGAAACATATATATATATATATATATATATATATATATATATATATATATATATATATATATATATATATATAGTAACGCCATCTAGTAGCAATGAATACAGGTGGGAGTAGTAACCACCTTGACAATGTAAGAGAGGGAGGACTCATAAAAAGTTAGTTGAGAGGAAACGAGGGGAGGAGGAGGAGGTAGTGGTGGTAGTAGTAGTAGTGGTGGTGGTGGTGGTGGTAGTGGAGGTTGAAAGAAACAATCAGGAACTTGAGCTTAAGTTTCCAGAGCTCCAGGCAATTCCAGGGAAGTGTACTAACAGCGTCTGAGTTGACAGTGGGCGGTGTTACGCGAAGTTAGATTGACCGAAGAACCGAAGGAAGGAAGCTATTGAACCAGACTTGTGGAAAGGAGTTAAAGAAAGAGGAGGAGGAGTGAGGAGGAGGAGGAGGAGGAGGTCGTGGTAAAGTAGAGGTGATATGGAAAGGAAAGTAACTGAAAGAATGTGCTG
>JAPQNM010000030.1:4645069-4650069 GCA_029783475.1 Metacarcinus magister | reverse complement strand
TTTCATATTCATAGTCAGCCATTTTGGGTTTCGTTTCCATAATAATAATGATAATAATTTTCCTAATAGCATCTAAAACGAGAGAGAGAGAGAGAGAGAGAGAGAGAGAGAGAGAGAGAGAGAGAGAGAGAGAGAGAGAGAGAGAGAGAGAGAGAGAGAGAGAGAGAGAACTATACCATGTCATTAATTCAAAACATTAATTTATATCGTGATTATTATTAATGTAGAATTTAAAAGTCGTTATTAATCTCTATGTATTTCTTAGGATTCAGATTTTTTTTTCTCTCTCTCTTTCTCTCTTTAAAGGCAATTTATTTATCTGTTGTTTTGCTCCAGAAAATAAAGTTTTATAATATAATATTTACTTCACTTGTTTCTGTTAAAAAATAAATAAATAAATGAAATGTAGAAATAGTTATGCAACATTATTCTTTATTTTTCTTTCTAGTTGCATTAAAAAATATATATATGTGTTCGTATATTTGTTTATTCTCCTGAAAAGAAACAGAAACAGTTACATACATGTTTATTTTTTATATATATATATTTTTTTTTCATTATAAAATTGTATCAAAACGAATTGCTTCATACTTTATTAACTTTTTTTACTTCTTTTTTTTTTTTACTCAAAGATAAAAACTAAATAATATAAGTTTAATCTTTTTTATATTCCTTCACACGTTACATTACACATTTCACATTATTTCGTTTGGATTATGATCAGATACTAAATACATAATTTTACCCAATATATATTACATCATTTTTTTATCATTTATCAAACTCAGAACAGATTATTAACATTAAAAATAATTCATAACATTACATTTTTATCTCAACATCTTCTATTTCCTTCATAACTTCCCTTCTGTCTTCATCATTTCATCATTAACAAAACATTAAACACGACATGAACATTTAAAAATTACAATATTCATCACACAAACATTATTTTTTTTATTATTTGTTCACAATAACCAATCCTTTATATTCTGTCATAAGGGTGATAACACACACACACACACACACACACACACACACACACACACACACACACACACACACACACACACACAATTAACACTTATATCAATAGGAATTCACCTGTTGCACAAGACTAACATTTCCTCCCTCTATTTACCTCCTAATACCATAACTCCCTCAGTACACATCAGAATGAGGCAATAACAGAAGCACATTCACATTCATCTATTCACACATACCTTCCTCATTTTCCTAAACATCCTCACACTTTACTCAGCTTACTCATGGTGTCTTGTGTGAGTGTGAGTGAATGAATCTATTGAGTGAGTGAGTGAGTGAATTAGGTTATTCACGTCACTCACTTCACAAACTCCTCTTCCTCGTCTTGCTCTTGATCTTGCTCTTGTTGTTGTTCTTGTTTTGCCTTTGATCAGTGAGGGAGTAAGATGCAGCCTTTTCATCCCTTCTTAAAGCTTATACTTAACCTCACTTTGAACTGCTCTCAGCTTGTCCTGTCTCCTTTGCATGTCTCCTTCCCTCCTTCTGTCCCTCTCTAAGTCTTCCTTCCTCCCTCTGTCACTCTGTTTATCTTCCTCTGTCTCTCTCCATGTCTTCCTTCCTCCCTCTGTCTATCTGTAAGTCTTCTTTCTTCCCTGTGTCACTTTGCATGTCTTCTTCCCTCTCTTCTTGTCCTCCTTCCTCCCTCTGTCCCTCTCCTTCCTTCCTTCCTTCCTTCCTTCCTTCCTTCCTTCCTTCCTTCCTTCCTTCCTTCCTTCCTTCCCTTCCTCCCTCCCTGTGTCGCTTCTCGTGTTCGTCTCTGTTCGTGATCTCATAAGCTTGTTCTTCTTCAAAGTTATTCACGGTTCATAGCCTGCTTTGGGAGAGTAAAGGATGCTGTGTGTGTGTGTGTGTGTGTGTGTGTATGTGTAGTCTCTCTCTCTCTCTCTCTCCCTCTCTCTCTCTCATTCCTCCTCCTCTTCTGTCTCTCTGTGTTTCTAGGAATGTGTGTTGTGTTGTGATTTGTGTTGGTGTGTGTTTGTTTGAGTGTGTGTATGTATGTGTGTGTGTGTGTGTGTATGTGTGTGTGTGTGTGTGTGTGTAAGTTACAAGGGAGAGGAAGAGAGTGAGAGTGAGAGAAAGAGAAAGAGAAAGAGAGAGAGAGAGAGAGTGTGTGTCTGTTAGCGTTTTATTAATTTCGTTTTCTCTTCCTTCTTGGCAATTCTTTTTCTTTTCTTTTTTCTTTTCTTTCTTTTTTTTTGGCAGGTGAAGCGAAGTGTATATCAATATTTTATCTATATATTTTTTTTTGTATGTGTATGTATAAAATATAAACGGTATACACTATAGACTTACTCCCTCCCCCTCTCTCTCTCTCTCTCTCTCTCTCTCTCTCTCTCTCTCTCTCTCTCTCTCTCTCTCTCTCTCTCTCTCTCTCTCTCTCTCTCTCTCTCTCTACACATATCTATCTCTCACTCCCATTAATACCCAACACTTTAGTACTGAGTTTAAATCCTTTTTGGGTAACAAGAGGGGGTTCAGATCACATATATACACGATTGGAACCTATTCTACACCCTATTGGTAGTAGTAATAGTAGTAATAGTAGTAGGGTGAAGGTATTGGTAGTAGTAATAGTAGAAGAAAAAAATTGTAGTAGTAGTAGTAGTAGAGAGAGTGAAAGACTATTACTATTACTACTACTACTACTATTATTACTATTACTACTACTGCTACCTTCCCTGATCCGCTCCTGTACGTGTGTATTGCATATTCATAGGTGCGGGTGGGCGGAGAGAGTTTGGAAATGCTTAAACTCACCCCACGAGGTTAAGGGAGGGAGGGAAGGAAGGAAGGAATCAGTATAATTTCTTCCGTCTCCCCTTACACTATTGTTGTTTTTCGCGGGTCATTCCTCCTCCCCGTCCCGTTTTCTTTAATGTCTTGTTATTGTTTTGGTGGTGGTGGTGGTGGTGGTTGATTTTGGTTTTCTTTCTCTTTCTCTTTTTTTCTCTCTCACTCTTTCTCTCTTGTAATTTCTTCTATTTTCTCTGTCTTATGTTCTATTTCTCTTAATCTTACTTCTCCTTCTGTTCCTTCTCTTCCTCCTCCTCCTCCTCCTCCTCCTCCTCCTCCTCCTCCTCCTCCTCCTCCTCCTCCTCTACTATCCTGTATCCTTTACTCTAGACTAGATAGTGTACTCACAAACAGCCTCGTAAGGGCCAGCAGGCCTGTTGCTGTTTGTTCTTCCTATGTGTTCCTATGTGTTCCTCCTCCTCCTCCTCCTCCTCCTCCTCCTCCTTTATTGTCCTGCTTCACCCATTAATCCATTTATTACCTCTTCCAAACTCTCGTTACCATTAAGTTGAAATCCTTAACCTTCCCATTAGACTATTATTATTACCTTAAACTTCCGTTGCATTCCCTTCCTGGTTTCTAGAATTGCTTTACGTTTTTTATTTATTTATCTTTTTTTAATACTTATTTTGTATGCATTCCAAGACTTTATAAGAGGTTCCGTATACATAAAAAGGGGAGTTGGAAGAGGATTAAAAGGTAGCTTTACACCCTCACAGGGGCTTGGAGGGTCAGTAATCCAGTGCAGGGAAGGGAAAAGGGAAGGGGAAGGGAAGGGGGAAAGAGAGAGAGAGAGAGAGAGAGAGAGAGAGAGAGAGAGAGAGAGAGAGAGAGAGAAACAGGTAAAGGTAAAGCAAAACTAGTTACAAAATGGTATATAACAACATTTTTCATCCATTTTTATATATCATTTCACACACACACACACACACACACACACACACACACACACACACACACACACACACACACACACACACACACATCAATACAATATACATAAGTCTGCCATGGTCTGTGTTTTCCGTTTTCCTCATTATTCCTATTTTCTACGACCGGGAACTAATGAGACTCGCTTCACTAACACAAGGCAATGCGGCGTGTAACTGTCTGGCGTGGGGTGGCGTGGCGTAGCTTGGGGTGCTGTAGCTTTGCGTGGCTTGGGGTGGGGTGGTGTGGTGTGGCGTGGCTTTGGGGTGGGGTGGCGTAGCTTGGGGTGGTGTGGCGTAGCTTGGGGTGACTTGATGTGGCGTGTGTAGGAGGTAATTATTGGACTGGTTGTACTACGATTATTGAAGTGGTGTTACTACTACTACTACTACTACTATAACTACTTCTTCAATTACTACTACTACTACTACTACTACTACTACTACTACTACTACTACTACTACTACTACTACTACTACTACTACCTTTAGCGTTCATCATTATTCTTGCCTTCTTCCATAATCATTTCCTTTTTCAACTTGACTCCATAATAAAAAAACAAACATGACTAAATTAACTTCAATAAAGACTACAACTATAATTTGGATGATACAGTGATTCCTACTATAACACGATCAGGTTAATTAATTACAACACACCTGGGATACACCTGTCACCTTTAATTAAGCACAGGTGTAGGAGACTTTCGAATTCATTTATATATATATTTTTGTACCCTCAATGTAACTTTTTTTTCTCTTTTTTTTTCAATTTTCTCTCTAAACAGCATCAGAGTAGAGTACAAGGAGGGGAAAAGTATATATATTCCTATCTTCAACTTTATTTACCCAAGAGGAACACAGGACAAAGACTGAGAAGGGAAAGGGGGAAAAAAAAGGGGGAAAAATCTTTGATGTTTCCGCTCAAAAGGAAAAGAAAAAAAAAAATAAACGAGGAGAAAAAATAATAAAAAATTCCAATATCAAAATACCGAGAGAGAGAGAGAGAGAGAGAGAGAGAGAGAGAGAGAGAGAGAGAGAGAGAGAGAGAGAGAGAGACGAGCAGAGAGACAGAGAGACAGACAGAGACAGAGAGAGACACACACACACACACACACACACACACACACACACACACATACACAGTCACATCTCATAACTTGCTAGCTATCAGGAATTACAGCCTCCTCCTCCTCCTCCTCCTCCTCCTCCTCCTCCTCCTCCTCCTCCTCC
>JAPQNM010000030.1:4592569-4635069 GCA_029783475.1 Metacarcinus magister | reverse complement strand
ATTAAACTTTATATTTATATAAAAACATGACTTTCCTCCTCCTTTTCTCGAAAGCTATTAGAGATATTGGAAACATCATTGCAGCTTCTGATACAACTAATTAAACTCTACAACTGTGATTATGAATATTTGTTCTATGACTAATAATTACGCAGTAAAATGAAACTTAATATTTATATAAAAACATGACTTTCCTCCTCATTTTCCCGAAAGCTATTAGAGATATTGGAAATATGATTGCAGCATCTGATACACCTAATTAAACTGTACAACTGTCATTATGAATATTTGTTCTATGACTAATAATTAAGCAAAAAAATGAAACTTAATATTTATATAAAAATATGAATTTCCTCCTCATTTTCTCGAAAGCTATTAGAGATATTGGGAATATCACTGCAGCATATAATAGACCTAATTAAACTGTAAAACTGAAATTACTAATATTTGTTCTATGACTAATAATTACGCAGTAAAATTAAACTTTATATTTATATAAAAACATGACTTTCCTCCTCCTTTTCTCGAAAGCTATTAGAGATATTGGAAATATCATTGCAGCTTCTGGTACAACTAATTAAACTCTACAACTGTGATTATGAATATTTGTTCTATGACTAATAATTACGCAGTAAAATGAAACTTAATATTTATATAAAAACATGACTTTCCTCCTCATTTTCCCGAAAGCTATTAGAGATATTGGAAATATCATTGCAGCATCTGATACACCTAATTAAACTGTACAACTGTCATTATGAATATTTGTTCTATGACTAATAATTAAGCAGAAAAATGAAACTTAATATTTATATAAAAATATGAATTTCCTCCTCATTTTCTCGAAAGCTATTAGAGATATTGGAAATATCACTGCAGCATCTGATAGACCTAATTAAACTGTAAAACTGAAATTACTAATATTTGTTCTATGACTAATAATTACGCAGTAAAATTAAACTTTATATTTATATAAAAACATGACTTTCCTCCTCCTTTTCTCGAAAGCTATTAGAGATATTGGAAATATCATTGCAGCTTCTGATACAACTAATTAAACTCTACAACTGTGATTATGAATATTTGTTCTATGACTAATAATTACGCAGTAAAATGAAACTTAATATTTATATAAAAACATGACTTTCCTCCTCATTTTCCCGAAAGCTATTAGAGATATTGGAAATATCACTGCAGCATCTGATAGACCTAATTAAACTGTGAAACTGAAATCATTAATATTTTTTCTATGACTAATAATTACGCAGTAAAATTAAACTTTATATTTATATAAAAACATGACTTTCCTCCTAATTTTCTCGAAAGCTATTAGAGATATTGGAAATATCATTACAGCATCTGATACACCTAATTAAACTCTACAACTGTCATTATGAATATTTGTTCTATGACTAATAATTACTCAGTAAAATGAAACTTAATATTTTTATATAAACATGATTTTCCTCCTCATTTTCTCGAAAGCTATTAGAGATATTTGAAATATCACTGCAGCATCTGATAGACCTAATTAAACTGTAAATTTGACATTATGAATATTTGTTTTATGACTAATAATTACGCAGTAAAATGAAACTATATATTTATATAAAAAACATGACATTCCTCCTCATTTTCTCGAAAGCTATTAGAGATATTGGAAATATCATTGCAGCATCTGATAGACCTGATTAATATCTACTACTGTCATTATGAATATTTTCACTAGTACTAATAAATACTGAATTTTACTTTTTTTACAATTACTTTCTTCCTCGTTTTCTCGAAAGCTATTAGAGATATTGGAAATATCATTGCATCATCTGATACACCTAATTCAACTGTACAACTGATATTATGAATATTTGTTATATGACTAATAATTACGCAGTTCAATAAAACCGTATTTTTATATAAAAAAATGAATTTCCTCGTCATTTTCTCGAAAGCTATTAGATATATTGGAAATATAATTGCAGCATCTGATAGACCTAATTAAACTGTACAACTGATATTATGAATATTTGTTCTATAACTAATAATTACGCAGTAAAATGAAACTTAATATTTATTTAAAAACATGACTTTCCTAATCATTTTCTCGAAAGCTATTAGAGATATTGGAAATATCAATGCAACAGCTGATACACCTAATTAAACTGTACAACTGATTTATGAATATTTTTTCTATGACTAATAATTACGCAGTAAAATGAAACTTAATATTTATTTAAAATCATGAATTTCCTCCTCATTTTCCCGAAAGCTATTAGAGATATTGGAAATATCATTGCAGCATCTGATACACCTAATTAAACTGTACAACTGTCATTATGAATATTTGTTCTATGACTAACAATTACGCAGTAAAATTAAACTTAATATTTATTTAAAAACATGACTTTCCTCCTCATTTTCTCGAAAGCTATTAGAGATATTGGAAATATCATTGCAGCTTCTGATACAACTAATTAAACTCTACAACTGTGATTATGAATATTTGTTCTATGACTAATAATTACGCAGTAAAATGAAACTTAATATTTATATAAAAACGACTTTCCTCCTCATTTTCCCGAAAGCTATTAGAGATATTGGAAATATGATTGCAGCATCTTATACACCTAATTAAACTGTACAACTGTCATTATGAATATTTGTTCTATGACTAATAATTAGGCAGAAAAATGAAACTTAATATTTATATAAAAATATGAATTTCCTCCTCATTTTCTCGAAAGCTATTAGAGATATTGGAAATATCACTGCAGCATCTGATAGACCTAATTAAACTGTAAAACTGAAATTACTAATATTTGTTCTATGACTAATAATTACGCAGTAAAATTAAACTTTATATTTATATAAAAACATGACTTTCCTCCTCCTTTTCTCGAAAGCTATTAGAGATATTGGAAATATCATTGCAGCTTCTGATACAACTAATTAAACTCTACAACTGTGATTATGAATATTTGTTCTATGACTAATAATTACGCAGTAAAATGAAACTTAATATTTATATAAAAACATGACTTTCCTCCTCATTTTCCCGAAAGCTATTAGAGATATTGGAAATATCACTGCAGCATCTGATAGACCTAATTAAACTGTGAAACTGAAATCATTAATATTTTTTCTATGACTAATAATTACGCAGTAAAATTAAACTTTATATTTATATAAAAACATGACTTTCCTCCTAATTTTCTCGAAAGCTATTAGAGATATTGGAAATATCATTACAGCATCTGATACACCTAATTAAACTCTACAATTGTCATTATGAATATTTGTTCTATGACTAATAATTACTCAGTAAAATGAAACTTAATATTTTTATATAAACATGATTTTCCTCCTCATTTTCTCGAAAGCTATTAGAGATATTTGAAATATCACTGCAGCATCTGATAGACCTAATTAAACTGTAAATTTGACATTATGAATATTTGTTCTCTGACTAATAATTACGCAGTAAAATGAAACTATATATTTATATAAAAAACATGACATTCCTCCTCATTTTCTCGAAAGCTATTAGAGATATAGGAAATATCATTGCAGCATCTGATAGACCTGATTAATATCTACTACTGTCATTATGAATATTTTCACTAGTACTAATAAATACTGAATTTTACTTTTTTTACAATTACTTTCTTCCTCGTTTTCTCGAAAGCTATTAGAGATATTGGAAATATCATTGCATCATCTGATAGACCTAATTCAACTGTACAACTGATATTATGAATATTTGTTCTATGACTAATAATTACGCAGTTCAATAAAACCGTATTTTTATATAAAAAAATGATTTTCCTCGTCATTTTCTCGAAAGCTATTAGATATATTGGAAATATAATTGCAGCATCTGATAGACCTAATTAAACTGTACAACTGATATTATGAATATTTGTTCTATAACTAATAATTACGCAGTAAAATGAAACTTAATATTTATTTAAAAACATGACTTTCCTAATCATTTTCTCGAAAGCTATTAGAGATATTGGAAATATCAATGCAACAGCTGATACACCTAATTAAACTGTACAACTGATTTATGAATATTTTTCTATGACTAATAATTACGCAGTAAAATGAAACTTAATATTTATTTAAAAACATGAATTTCCTCCTCATTTTCCCGAAAGCTATTAGAGATATTGGAAATATCATTGCAGCATCTGATACACCTAATTAAACTGTACAACTGTCATTATGAATATTTGTTCTATGACTAACAATTACGCAGTAAAATTAAACTTAATATTTATTTAAAAACATGACTTTCCTCCTCATTTTCTCGATAGCTATTAGAGATATTGGAAATATCATTGCAGCTTCTGATACAACTAATTAAACTCTACAACTGTGATTATGAATATTTGTTCTATGACTAATAATTAGGCAGTAAAATGAAACTTAATATTTATATAAAAACGACTTTCCTCCTCATTTTCCCGAAAGCTATTAGAGATATTGGAAATATGATTGCAGCATCTTATACACCTAATTAAACTGTACAACTGTCATTATGAATATTTGTTCTATGACTAATAATTAGGCAGAAAAATGAAACTTAATATTTATATAAAAATATGAATTTCCTCCTCATTTTCTCGAAAGCTATTAGAGATATTGGAAATATCACTGCAGCATCTGATAGACCTAATTAAACTGTAAAACTGAAATTACTAATATTTGTTCTATGACTAATAATTACGCAGTAAAATTAAACTTTATATTTATATAAAAACATGACTTTCCTCCTCCTTTTCTCGAAAGCTATTAGAGATATTGGAAATATCATTGCAGCTTCTGATACAACTAATTAAACTCTACAACTGTGATTATGAATATTTGTTCTATGACTAATAATTACGCAGTAAAATGAAACTTAATATTTATATAAAAACATGACTTTCCTCCTCATTTTCCCGAAAGCTATTAGAGATATTGGAAATATCACTGCAGCATCTGATAGACCTAATTAAACTGTGAAACTGAAATCATTAATATTTTTTCTATGACTAATAATTACGCAGTAAAATTAAACTTTATATTTATATAAAAAACATGACTTTCCTCCTAATTTTCTCGAAAGCTATTAGAGATATTGGAAATATCATTACAGCATCTGATACACCTAATTAAACTCTACAACTGTCATTATGAATATTTGTTCTATGACTAATAATTACTCAGTAAAATGAAACTTAATATTTTTATATAAACATGACTTTCCTCCTCATTTTCTCGAAAGCTATTAGAGATATTTGAAATATCACTGCAGCATCTGATAGACCTAATTAAACTGTAAATTTGACATTATGAATATTTGTTCTCTGACTAATAATTACGCAGTAAAATGAAACTATATATTTATATAAAAAACATGACATTCCTCCTCATTTTCTCGAAAGCTATTAGAGATATAGGAAATATCATTGCAGCATCTGATAGACCTGATTAATATCTACTACTGTCATTATGAATATTTGCACTAGTACTAATAAATACTGAATTTTACTTTTTTTACAATTACTTTCTTCCTCGTTTTCTCGAAAGCTATTAGAGATATTGGAAATATCATTGCATCATCTGATAGACCTAATTCAACTGTACAACTGATATTATGAATATTTGTTCTATGACTAATAATTACGCAGTTCAATAAAACCGTATTTTTATATAAAAAAATGAATTTCCTCGTCATTTTCTCGAAAGCTATTAGATATATTGGAAATATAATTGCAGCATCTGATAGACCTAATTAAACTGTACAACTGATATTATGAATATTTGTTCTATAACTAATAATTACGCAGTAAAATGAAACTTAATATTTATTTAAAAACATGACTTTCCTAATCATTTTCTCGAAAGCTATTAGAGATATTGGAAATATCACTGCAGCATCTGATAGACCTAATTAAACTGTAAAACTGAAATTACTAATATTTGTTCTATGACTAATAATTACGCAGTAAAATTAAACTTTATATTTATATAAAAACATGACTTTCCTCCTCCTTTTCTCGAAAGCTATTAGAGATATTGGAAATATCATTGCAGCTTCTGATACAACTAATTAAACTCTACAACTGTGATTATGAATATTTGTTCTATGACTAATAATTACGCAGTAAAATGAAACTTAATATTTATATAAAAACATGACTTTCCTCCTCATTTTCCCGAAAGCTATTAGAGATATTGGAAATATCACTGCAGCATCTGATAGACCTAATTAAACTGTGAAACTGAAATCATTAATATTTTTTCTATGACTAATAATTACGCAGTAAAATTAAACTTTATATTTATATAAAAACATGACTTTCCTCCTAATTTTCTCGAAAGCTATTAGAGATATTGGAAATATCATTACAGCATCTGATACACCTAATTAAACTCTACAACTGTCATTATGAATATTTGTTCTATGACTAATAATTACTCAGTAAAATGAAACTTAATATTTTTATATAAACATGATTTTCCTCCTCATTTTCTCGAAAGCTATTAGAGATATTTGAAATATCACTGCAGCATCTGATAGACCTAATTAAACTGTAAATTTGACATTATGAATATTTGTTCTATGACTAATAATTACGCAGTAAAATGAAACTATATATTTATATAAAAAACATGACATTCCTCCTCATTTTCTCGAAAGCTATTAGAGATATTGGAAATATCATTGCAGCATCTGATAGACCTGATTTATATCTACTACTGTCATTATGAATATTTTCACTAGTACTAATAAATACTGAATTTTACTTTTTTTACAATTACTTTCTTCCTCGTTTTCTCGAAAGCTATTAGAGATATTGGAAATATCATTGCATCATCTGATACACCTAATTCAACTCTACAACTGATATTATGAATATTTGTTCTATGACTAATAATTACGCAGTTCAATAAAACCGTATTTTTATATAAAAAAAATGATTTTCCTCGTCATTTTCTCGAAAACTATTAGATATATTGGAAATATAATTGCAGCATCTGATAGACCTAATTAAACTGTACAACTGATATTATGAATATTTGTTCTATAACTAATAATTACGCAGTAAAATGAAACTTAATATTTATTTAAAAACATGACTTTCCTAATCATTTTCTCGAAAGCTATTAGAGATATTGGAAATATCACTGCAGCATCTGATAGACCTAATTAAACTGTAAAACTGAAATTACTAATATTTGTTCTATGACTAATAATTACGCAGTAAAATTAAACTTTATATTTATATAAAAACATGACTTTCCTCCTCCTTTTCTCGAAAGCTATTAGAGATATTGGAAATATCATTGCAGCTTCTGATACAACTAATTAAACTCTACAACTGTGATTATGAATATTTGTTCTATGACTAATAATTACGCAGTAAAATGAAACTTAATATTTATATAAAAACATGACTTTCCTCCTCATTTTCCCGAAAGCTATTAGAGATATTGGAAATATCACTGCAGCATCTGATAGACCTAATTAAACTGTGAAACTGAAATCATTAATATTTTTCTATGACTAATAATTACGCAGTAAAATTAAACTTTATATTTATATAAAAACATGACTTTCCTCCTAATTTTCTCGAAAGCTATTAGAGATATTGGAAATATCATTACAGCATCTGATACACCTAATTAAACTCTACAACTGTCATTATGAATATTTGTTCTATGACTAATAATTACTCAGTAAAATGAAACTTAATATTTTTATATAAACATGATTTTCCTCCTCATTTTCTCGAAAGCTATTAGAGATATTTGAAATATCACTGCAGCATCTGATAGACCTAATTAAACTGTAAATTTGACATTATGAATATTTGTTCTATGACTAATAATTACGCAGTAAAATGAAACTATATATTTATATAAAAACATGACATTCCTCCTCATTTTCTCGAAAGCTATTAGAGATATTGGAAATATCATTGCAGCATCTGATAGACCTGATTAATATCTACTACTGTCATTATGAATATTTGCACTAGTACTAATAAATACTGAATTTTACTTTTTTTACAATTACTTTCTTCCTCGTTTTCTCGAAAGCTATTAGAGATATTGGAAATATCATTGCATCATCTGATAGACCTAATTCAACTGTACAACTGATATTATGAATATTTGTTCTATGACTAATAATTACGCAGTTCAATAAAACCGTATTTTTATATAAAAAAATGATTTCCTCGTCATTTTCTCGAAAGCTATTAGATATATTGGAAATATAATTGCAGCATCTGATAGACCTAATTAAACTGTACAACTGATATTATGAATATTTGTTCTATAACTAATAATTACGCAGTAAAATGAAACTTAATATTTATTTAAAAACATGATTTCCTAATCATTTTCTCGAAAGCTATTAGAGATATTTGAAATATCACTGCAGCATCTGATAGACCTAATTAAACTGTAAAACTGAAATTACTAATATTTGTTCTATGACTAATAATTACGCAGTAAAATTAAACTTTATATTTATATAAAAACATGACTTTCCTCCTCCTTTTCTCGAAAGCTATTAGAGATATTGGAAATATCATTGCAGCTTCTGATACAACTAATTAAACTCTACAACTGTGATTATGAATATTTGTTCTATGACTAATAATTACGCAGTAAAATGAAACTTAATATTTATATAAAAACATGACTTTCCTCCTCATTTTCCCGAAAGCTATTAGAGATATTGGAAATATCACTGCAGCATCTGATAGACCTAATTAAACTGTGAAACTGAAATCATTAATATTTTTTCTATGACTAATAATTACGCAGTAAAATTAAACTTTATATTTATATAAAAACATGACTTTCCTCCTAATTTTCTCGAAAGCTATTAGAGATATTGGAAATATCATTACAGCATCTGATACACCTAATTAAACTCTACAACTGTCATTATGAATATTTGTTCTATGACTAATAATTACTCAGTAAAATGAAACTTAATATTTTTATATAAACATGATTTTCCTCCTCATTTTCTCGAAAGCTATTAGAGATATTTGAAATATCACTGCAGCATCTGATAGACCTAATTAAACTGTAAATTTGACATTATGAATATTTGTTCTATGACTAATAATTACGCAGTAAAATGAAACTATATATTTATATAAAAAACATGACATTCCTCCTCATTTTCTCGAAAGCTATTAGAGATATTGGAAATATCATTGCAGCATCTGATAGACCTGATTATATCTACTACTGTCATTATGAATATTTGTCACTAGTACTAATAAATACTGAATTTTACTTTTTTTACAATTACTTTCTTCCTCGTTTTCTCGAAAGCTATTAGAGATATTGGAAATATCATTGCATCATCTGATAGACCTAATTCAACTGTACAACTGATATTATGAATATTTGTTCTATGACTAATAATTACGCAGTTCAATAAAACCGTATTTTTATATAAAAAAATGATTTCCTCGTCATTTTCTCGAAAGCTATTAGATATATTGGAAATATAATTGCAGCATCTGATAGACCTAATTAAACTGTACAACTGATATTATGAATATTTGTTCTATAACTAATAATTACGCAGTAAAATGAAACTTAATATTTATTTAAAAACATGACTTTCTAATCATTTTCTCGAAAGCTATTAGAGATATTGGAAATATCACTGCAGCATCTGATAGACCTAATTAAACTGTAAAACTGAAATTACTAATATTTGTTCTATGACTAATAATTACGCAGTAAAATTAAACTTTATATTTATATAAAAACATGACTTTCCTCCTCCTTTTCTCGAAAGCTATTAGAGATATTGGAAATATCATTGCAGCTTCTGATACAACTAATTAAACTCTACAACTGTGATTATGAATATTTGTTCTATGACTAATAATTACGCAGTAAAATGAAACTTAATATTTATATAAAAACATGACTTTCCTCCTCATTTTCCCGAAAGCTATTAGAGATATTGGAAATATCACTGCAGCATCTGATAGACCTAATTAAACTGTGAAACTGAAATCATTAATATTTTTTCTATGACTAATAATTACGCAGTAAAATTAAACTTTATATTTATATAAAAACATGACTTTCCTCCTAATTTTCTCGAAAGCTATTAGAGATATTGGAAATATCATTACAGCATCTGATACACCTAATTAAACTCTACAACTGTCATTATGAATATTTGTTCTATGACTAATAATTACTCAGTAAAATGAAACTTAATATTTTTATATAAACATGATTTTCCTCCTCATTTTCTCGAAAGCTATTAGAGATATTTGAAATATCACTGCAGCATCTGATAGACCTAATTAAACTGTAAATTTGACATTATGAATATTTGTTCTCTGACTAATAATTACGCAGTAAAATGAAACTATATATTTATATAAAAAACATGACATTCCTCCTCATTTTCTCGAAAGCTATTAGAGATATAGGAAATATCATTGCAGCATCTGATAGACCTGATTAATATCTACTACTGTCATTATGAATATTTGCACTAGTACTAATAAATACTGAATTTTACTTTTTTTACAATTACTTTCTTCCTCGTTTTCTCGAAAGCTATTAGAGATATTGGAAATATCATTGCATCATCTGATAGACCTAATTCAACTGTACAACTGATATTATGAATATTTGTTCTATGACTAATAATTACGCAGTTCAATAAAACCGTATTTTTATATAAAAAAATGAATTTCCTCGTCATTTTCTCGAAAGCTATTAGATATATTGGAAATATAATTGCAGCATCTGATAGACCTAATTAAACTGTACAACTGATATTATGAATATTTGTTCTATAACTAATAATTACGCAGTAAAATGAAACTTAATATTTATTTAAAAACATGACTTTCCTAATCATTTTCTCGAAAGCTATTAGAGATATTGGAAATATCACTGCAGCATCTGATAGACCTAATTAAACTGTAAAACTGAAATTACTAATATTTGTTCTATGACTAATAATTACGCAGTAAAATTAAACTTTATATTTATATAAAAACATGACTTTCCTCCTCCTTTTCTCGAAAGCTATTAGAGATATTGGAAATATCATTGCAGCTTCTGATACAACTAATTAAACTCTACAACTGTGATTATGAATATTTGTTCTATGACTAATAATTACGCAGTAAAATGAAACTTAATATTTATATAAAAACATGACTTTCCTCCTCATTTTCCCGAAAGCTATTAGAGATATTGGAAATATCACTGCAGCATCTGATAGACCTAATTAAACTGTGAAACTGAAATCATTAATATTTTTTCTATGACTAATAATTACGCAGTAAAATTAAACTTTATATTTATATAAAAACATGACTTTCCTCCTAATTTTCTCGAAAGCTATTAGAGATATTGGAAATATCATTACAGCATCTGATACACCTAATTAAACTCTACAACTGTCATTATGAATATTTGTTCTATGACTAATAATTACTCAGTAAAATGAAACTTAATATTTTTATATAAACATGATTTTCCTCCTCATTTTCTCGAAAGCTATTAGAGATATTTGAAATATCACTGCAGCATCTGATAGACCTAATTAAACTGTAAATTTGACATTATGAATATTTGTTCTATGACTAATAATTACGCAGTAAAATGAAACTATATATTTATATAAAAAACATGACATTCCTCCTCATTTTCTCGAAAGCTATTAGAGATATAGGAAATATCATTGCAGCATCTGATAGACCTGATTAATATCTACTACTGTCATTATGAATATTTGCACTAGTACTAATAAATACTGAATTTTACTTTTTTTACAATTACTTTCTTCCTCGTTTTCTCGAAAGCTATTAGAGATATTGGAAATATCATTGCATCATCTGATAGACCTAATTCAACTGTACAACTGATATTATGAATATTTGTTCTATGACTAATAATTACGCAGTTCAATAAAACCGTATTTTTATATAAAAAAATGAATTTCCTCGTCATTTTCTCGAAAGCTATTAGATATATTGGAAATATAATTGCAGCATCTGATAGACCTAATTAAACTGTACAACTGATATTATGAATATTTGTTCTATAACTAATAATTACGCAGTAAAATGAAACTTAATATTTATTTAAAAACATGACTTTCCTAATCATTTTCTCGAAAGCTATTAGAGATATTGGAAATATCACTGCAGCATCTGATAGACCTAATTAAACTGTAAAACTGAAATTACTAATATTTGTTCTATGACTAATAATTACGCAGTAAAATTAAACTTTATATTTATATAAAAACATGACTTTCCTCCTCCTTTTCTCGAAAGCTATTAGAGATATTGGAAATATCATTGCAGCTTCTGATACAACTAATTAAACTCTACAACTGTGATTATGAATATTTGTTCTATGACTAATAATTACGCAGTAAAATGAAACTTAATATTTATATAAAAACATGACTTTCCTCCTCATTTTCCCGAAAGCTATTAGAGATATTGGAAATATCACTGCAGCATCTGATAGACCTAATTAAACTGTGAAACTGAAATTATTAATATTTTTTCTATGACTAATAATTACGCAGTAAAATTAAACTTTATATTTATATAAAAACATGACTTTCCTCCTAATTTTCTCGAAAGCTATTAGAGATATTGGAAATATCATTACAGCATCTGATACACCTAATTAAACTCTACAACTGTCATTATGAATATTTGTTCTATGACTAATAATTACTCAGTAAAATGAAACTTAATATTTTTATATAAACATGATTTTCCTCCTCATTTTCTCGAAAGCTATTAGAGATATTTGAAATATCACTGCAGCATCTGATAGACCTAATTAAACTGTAAATTTGACATTATGAATATTTGTTCTCTGACTAATAATTACGCAGTAAAATGAAACTATATATTTATATAAAAAACATGACATTCCTCCTCATTTTCTCGAAAGCTATTAGAGATATAGGAAATATCATTGCAGCATCTGATAGACCTGATTAATATCTACTACTGTCATTATGAATATTTGCACTAGTACTAATAAATACTGAATTTTACTTTTTTTACAATTACTTTCTTCCTCGTTTTCTCGAAAGCTATTAGAGATATTGGAAATATCATTGCATCATCTGATAGACCTAATTCAACTGTACAACTGATATTATGAATATTTGTTCTATGACTAATAATTACGCAGTTCAATAAAACCGTATTTTTATATAAAAAAATGAATTTCCTCGTCATTTTCTCGAAAGCTATTAGATATATTGGAAATATAATTGCAGCATCTGATAGACCTAATTAAACTGTACAACTGATATTATGAATATTTGTTCTATAACTAATAATTACGCAGTAAAATGAAACTTAATATTTATTTAAAAACATGACTTTCCTAATCATTTTCTCGAAAGCTATTAGAGATATTGGAAATATCACTGCAGCATCTGATAGACCTAATTAAACTGTAAAACTGAAATTACTAATATTTGTTCTATGACTAATAATTACGCAGTAAAATTAAACTTTATATTTATATAAAAACATGACTTTCCTCCTCCTTTTCTCGAAAGCTATTAGAGATATTGGAAATATCATTGCAGCTTCTGATACAACTAATTAAACTCTACAACTGTGATTATGAATATTTGTTCTATGACTAATAATTACGCAGTAAAATGAAACTTAATATTTATATAAAAACATGACTTTCCTCCTCATTTTCCCGAAAGCTATTAGAGATATTGGAAATATCACTGCAGCATCTGATAGACCTAATTAAACTGTGAAACTGAAATCATTAATATTTTTTCTATGACTAATAATTACGCAGTAAAATTAAACTTTATATTTATATAAAAACATGACTTTCCTCCTAATTTTCTCGAAAGCTATTAGAGATATTGGAAATATCATTACAGCATCTGATACACCTAATTAAACTCTACAACTGTCATTATGAATATTTGTTCTATGACTAATAATTACTCAGTAAAATGAAACTTAATATTTTTATATAAACATGATTTTCCTCCTCATTTTCTCGAAAGCTATTAGAGATATTTGAAATATCACTGCAGCATCTGATAGACCTAATTAAACTGTAAATTTGACATTATGAATATTTGTTCTCTGACTAATAATTACGCAGTAAAATGAAACTATATATTTATATAAAAAACATGACATTCCTCCTCATTTTCTCGAAAGCTATTAGAGATATAGGAAATATCATTGCAGCATCTGATAGACCTGATTAATATCTACTACTGTCATTATGAATATTTGCACTAGTACTAATAAATACTGAATTTTACTTTTTTTACAATTACTTTCTTCCTCGTTTTCTCGAAAGCTATTAGAGATATTGGAAATATCATTGCATCATCTGATAGACCTAATTCAACTGTACAACTGATATTATGAATATTTGTTCTATGACTAATAATTACGCAGTTCAATAAAACCGTATTTTTATATAAAAAAATGAATTTCCTCGTCATTTTCTCGAAAGCTATTAGATATATTGGAAATATAATTGCAGCATCTGATAGACCTAATTAAACTGTACAACTGATATTATGAATATTTGTTCTATAACTAATAATTACGCAGTAAAATGAAACTTAATATTTATTTAAAAACATGACTTTCCTAATCATTTTCTCGAAAGCTATTAGAGATATTGGAAATATCACTGCAGCATCTGATAGACCTAATTAAACTGTAAAACTGAAATTACTAATATTTGTTCTATGACTAATAATTACGCAGTAAAATTAAACTTTATATTTATATAAAAACATGACTTTCCTCCTCCTTTTCTCGAAAGCTATTAGAGATATTGGAAATATCATTGCAGCTTCTGATACAACTAATTAAACTCTACAACTGTGATTATGAATATTTGTTCTATGACTAATAATTACGCAGTAAAATGAAACTTAATATTTATATAAAAACATGACTTTCCTCCTCATTTTCCCGAAAGCTATTAGAGATATTGGAAATATCACTGCAGCATCTGATAGACCTAATTAAACTGTGAAACTGAAATCATTAATATTTTTTCTATGACTAATAATTACGCAGTAAAATTAAACTTTATATTTATATAAAAACATGACTTTCCTCCTAATTTTCTCGAAAGCTATTAGAGATATTGGAAATATCATTACAGCATCTGATACACCTAATTAAACTCTACAACTGTCATTATGAATATTTGTTCTATGACTAATAATTACTCAGTAAAATGAAACTTAATATTTTTATATAAACATGATTTTCCTCCTCATTTTCTCGAAAGCTATTAGAGATATTTGAAATATCACTGCAGCATCTGATAGACCTAATTAAACTGTAAATTTGACATTATGAATATTTGTTCTCTGACTAATAATTACGCAGTAAAATGAAACTATATATTTATATAAAAAACATGACATTCCTCCTCATTTTCTCGAAAGCTATTAGAGATATAGGAAATATCATTGCAGCATCTGATAGACCTGATTAATATCTACTACTGTCATTATGAATATTTGCACTAGTACTAATAAATACTGAATTTTACTTTTTTTACAATTACTTTCTTCCTCGTTTTCTCGAAAGCTATTAGAGATATTGGAAATATCATTGCATCATCTGATAGACCTAATTCAACTGTACAACTGATATTATGAATATTTGTTCTATGACTAATAATTACGCAGTTCAATAAAACCGTATTTTTATATAAAAAAATGAATTTCCTCGTCATTTTCTCGAAAGCTATTAGATATATTGGAAATATAATTGCAGCATCTGATAGACCTAATTAAACTGTACAACTGATATTATGAATATTTGTTCTATAACTAATAATTACGCAGTAAAATGAAACTTAATATTTATTTAAAAACATGACTTTCCTAATCATTTTCTCGAAAGCTATTAGAGATATTTGAAATATCACTGCAGCATCTGATAGACCTAATTAAACTGTAAAACTGAAATTACTAATATTTGTTCTATGACTAATAATTACGCAGTAAAATTAAACTTTATATTTATATAAAAACATGACTTTCCTCCTCCTTTTCTCGAAAGCTATTAGAGATATTGGAAATATCATTGCAGCTTCTGATACAACTAATTAAACTCTACAACTGTGATTATGAATATTTGTTCTATGACTAATAATTACGCAGTAAAATGAAACTTAATATTTATATAAAAACATGACTTTCCTCCTCATTTTCCCGAAAGCTATTAGAGATATTGGAAATATCACTGCAGCATCTGATAGACCTAATTAAACTGTGAAACTGAAATCATTAATATTTTTTCTATGACTAATAATTACGCAGTAAAATTAAACTTTATATTTATATAAAAACATGACTTTCCTCCTAATTTTCTCGAAAGCTATTAGAGATATTGGAAATATCATTACAGCATCTGATACACCTAATTAAACTCTACAACTGTCATTATGAATATTTGTTCTATGACTAATAATTACTCAGTAAAATGAAACTTAATATTTTTATATAAACATGATTTTCCTCCTCATTTTCTCGAAAGCTATTAGAGATATTTGAAATATCACTGCAGCATCTGATAGACCTAATTAAACTGTAAATTTGACATTATGAATATTTGTTCTCTGACTAATAATTACGCAGTAAAATGAAACTATATATTTATATAAAAAACATGACATTCCTCCTCATTTTCTCGAAAGCTATTAGAGATATAGGAAATATCATTGCAGCATCTGATAGACCTGATTAATATCTACTACTGTCATTATGAATATTTGCACTAGTACTAATAAATACTGAATTTTACTTTTTTTACAATTACTTTCTTCCTCGTTTTCTCGAAAGCTATTAGAGATATTGGAAATATCATTGCATCATCTGATAGACCTAATTCAACTGTACAACTGATATTATGAATATTTGTTCTATGACTAATAATTACGCAGTTCAATAAAACCGTATTTTTATATAAAAAAATGAATTTCCTCGTCATTTTCTCGAAAGCTATTAGATATATTGGAAATATAATTGCAGCATCTGATAGACCTAATTAAACTGTACAACTGATATTATGAATATTTGTTCTATAACTAATAATTACGCAGTAAAATGAAACTTAATATTTATTTAAAAACATGACTTTCCTAATCATTTTCTCGAAAGCTATTAGAGATATTGGAAATATCACTGCAGCATCTGATAGACCTAATTAAACTGTAAAACTGAAATTACTAATATTTGTTCTATGACTAATAATTACGCAGTAAAATTAAACTTTATATTTATATAAAAACATGACTTTCCTCCTCCTTTTCTCGAAAGCTATTAGAGATATTGGAAATATCATTGCAGCTTCTGATACAACTAATTAAACTCTACAACTGTGATTATGAATATTTGTTCTATGACTAATAATTACGCAGTAAAATGAAACTTAATATTTATATAAAAACATGACTTTCCTCCTCATTTTCCCGAAAGCTATTAGAGATATTGGAAATATCACTGCAGCATCTGATAGACCTAATTAAACTGTGAAACTGAAATCATTAATATTTTTTCTATGACTAATAATTACGCAGTAAAATTAAACTTTATATTTATATAAAAACATGACTTTCCTCCTAATTTTCTCGAAAGCTATTAGAGATATTGGAAATATCATTACAGCATCTGATACACCTAATTAAACTCTACAACTGTCATTATGAATATTTGTTCTATGACTAATAATTACTCAGTAAAATGAAACTTAATATTTTTATATAAACATGATTTTCCTCCTCATTTTCTCGAAAGCTATTAGAGATATTTGAAATATCACTGCAGCATCTGATAGACCTAATTAAACTGTAAATTTGACATTATGAATATTTGTTCTCTGACTAATAATTACGCAGTAAAATGAAACTATATATTTATATAAAAAACATGACATTCCTCCTCATTTTCTCGAAAGCTATTAGAGATATAGGAAATATCATTGCAGCATCTGATAGACCTGATTAATATCTACTACTGTCATTATGAATATTTGCACTAGTACTAATAAATACTGAATTTTACTTTTTTTACAATTACTTTCTTCCTCGTTTTCTCGAAAGCTATTAGAGATATTGGAAATATCATTGCATCATCTGATAGACCTAATTCAACTGTACAACTGATATTATGAATATTTGTTCTATGACTAATAATTACGCAGTTCAATAAAACCGTATTTTTATATAAAAAAATGAATTTCCTCGTCATTTTCTCGAAAGCTATTAGATATATTGGAAATATAATTGCAGCATCTGATAGACCTAATTAAACTGTACAACTGATATTATGAATATTTGTTCTATAACTAATAATTACGCAGTAAAATGAAACTTAATATTTATTTAAAAACATGACTTTCCTAATCATTTTCTCGAAAGCTATTAGAGATATTGGAAATATCACTGCAGCATCTGATAGACCTAATTAAACTGTAAAACTGAAATTACTAATATTTGTTCTATGACTAATAATTACGCAGTAAAATTAAACTTTATATTTATATAAAAACATGACTTTCCTCCTCCTTTTCTCGAAAGCTATTAGAGATATTGGAAATATCATTGCAGCTTCTGATACAACTAATTAAACTCTACAACTGTGATTATGAATATTTGTTCTATGACTAATAATTACGCAGTAAAATGAAACTTAATATTTATATAAAAACATGACTTTCCTCCTCATTTTCCCGAAAGCTATTAGAGATATTGGAAATATCACTGCAGCATCTGATAGACCTAATTAAACTGTGAAACTGAAATCATTAATATTTTTTCTATGACTAATAATTACGCAGTAAAATTAAACTTTATATTTATATAAAAACATGACTTTCCTCCTAATTTTCTCGAAAGCTATTAGAGATATTGGAAATATCATTACAGCATCTGATACACCTAATTAAACTCTGCAACTGTCATTATGAATATTTGTTCTATGACTAATAATTACTCAGTAAAATGAAACTTAATATTTTTATATAAACATGATTTTCCTCCTCATTTTCTCGAAAGCTATTAGAGATATTTGAAATATCACTGCAGCATCTGATAGACCTAATTAAACTGTAAATTTGACATTATGAATATTTGTTCTCTGACTAATAATTACGCAGTAAAATGAAACTATATATTTATATAAAAAACATGACATTCCTCCTCATTTTCTCGAAAGCTATTAGAGATATAGGAAATATCATTGCAGCATCTGATAGACCTGATTAATATCTACTACTGTCATTATGAATATTTGCACTAGTACTAATAAATACTGAATTTTACTTTTTTTACAATTACTTTCTTCCTCGTTTTCTCGAAAGCTATTAGAGATATTGGAAATATCATTGCATCATCTGATAGACCTAATTCAACTGTACAACTGATATTATGAATATTTGTTCTATGACTAATAATTACGCAGTTCAATAAAACCGTATTTTTATATAAAAAAATGAATTTCCTCGTCATTTTCTCGAAAGCTATTAGATATATTGGAAATATAATTGCAGCATCTGATAGACCTAATTAAACTGTACAACTGATATTATGAATATTTGTTCTATAACTAATAATTACGCAGTAAAATGAAACTTAATATTTATTTAAAAACATGACTTTCCTAATCATTTTCTCGAAAGCTATTAGAGATATTGGAAATATCACTGCAGCATCTGATAGACCTAATTAAACTGTAAAACTGAAATTACTAATATTTGTTCTATGACTAATAATTACGCAGTAAAATTAAACTTTATATTTATATAAAAACATGACTTTCCTCCTCCTTTTCTCGAAAGCTATTAGAGATATTGGAAATATCATTGCAGCTTCTGATACAACTAATTAAACTCTACAACTGTGATTATGAATATTTGTTCTATGACTAATAATTACGCAGTAAAATGAAACTTAATATTTATATAAAAACATGACTTTCCTCCTCATTTTCCCGAAAGCTATTAGAGATATTGGAAATATCACTGCAGCATCTGATAGACCTAATTAAACTGTGAAACTGAAATTATTAATATTTTTTCTATGACTAATAATTACGCAGTAAAATTAAACTTTATATTTATATAAAAACATGACTTTCCTCCTAATTTTCTCGAAAGCTATTAGAGATATTGGAAATATCATTACAGCATCTGATACACCTAATTAAACTCTACAACTGTCATTATGAATATTTGTTCTATGACTAATAATTACTCAGTAAAATGAAACTTAATATTTTTATATAAACATGATTTTCCTCCTCATTTTCTCGAAAGCTATTAGAGATATTTGAAATATCACTGCAGCATCTGATAGACCTAATTAAACTGTAAATTTGACATTATGAATATTTGTTCTCTGACTAATAATTACGCAGTAAAATGAAACTATATATTTATATAAAAAACATGACATTCCTCCTCATTTTCTCGAAAGCTATTAGAGATATAGGAAATATCATTGCAGCATCTGATAGACCTGATTAATATCTACTACTGTCATTATGAATATTTGCACTAGTACTAATAAATACTGAATTTTACTTTTTTTACAATTACTTTCTTCCTCGTTTTCTCGAAAGCTATTAGAGATATTGGAAATATCATTGCATCATCTGATAGACCTAATTCAACTGTACAACTGATATTATGAATATTTGTTCTATGACTAATAATTACGCAGTTCAATAAAACCGTATTTTTATATAAAAAAATGAATTTCCTCGTCATTTTCTCGAAAGCTATTAGATATATTGGAAATATAATTGCAGCATCTGATAGACCTAATTAAACTGTACAACTGATATTATGAATATTTGTTCTATAACTAATAATTACGCAGTAAAATGAAACTTAATATTTATTTAAAAACATGACTTTCCTAATCATTTTCTCGAAAGCTATTAGAGATATTGGAAATATCACTGCAGCATCTGATAGACCTAATTAAACTGTAAAACTGAAATTACTAATATTTGTTCTATGACTAATAATTACGCAGTAAAATTAAACTTTATATTTATATAAAAACATGACTTTCCTCCTCCTTTTCTCGAAAGCTATTAGAGATATTGGAAATATCATTGCAGCTTCTGATACAACTAATTAAACTCTACAACTGTGATTATGAATATTTGTTCTATGACTAATAATTACGCAGTAAAATGAAACTTAATATTTATATAAAAACATGACTTTCCTCCTCATTTTCCCGAAAGCTATTAGAGATATTGGAAATATCACTGCAGCATCTGATAGACCTAATTAAACTGTGAAACTGAAATCATTAATATTTTTTCTATGACTAATAATTACGCAGTAAAATTAAACTTTATATTTATATAAAAACATGACTTTCCTCCTAATTTTCTCGAAAGCTATTAGAGATATTGGAAATATCATTACAGCATCTGATACACCTAATTAAACTCTACAACTGTCATTATGAATATTTGTTCTATGACTAATAATTACTCAGTAAAATGAAACTTAATATTTTTATATAAACATGATTTTCCTCCTCATTTTCTCGAAAGCTATTAGAGATATTTGAAATATCACTGCAGCATCTGATAGACCTAATTAAACTGTAAATTTGACATTATGAATATTTGTTCTCTGACTAATAATTACGCAGTAAAATGAAACTATATATTTATATAAAAAACATGACATTCCTCCTCATTTTCTCGAAAGCTATTAGAGATATAGGAAATATCATTGCAGCATCTGATAGACCTGATTAATATCTACTACTGTCATTATGAATATTTGCACTAGTACTAATAAATACTGAATTTTACTTTTTTTACAATTACTTTCTTCCTCGTTTTCTCGAAAGCTATTAGAGATATTGGAAATATCATTGCATCATCTGATAGACCTAATTCAACTGTACAACTGATATTATGAATATTTGTTCTATGACTAATAATTACGCAGTTCAATAAAACCGTATTTTTATATAAAAAAATGAATTTCCTCGTCATTTTCTCGAAAGCTATTAGATATATTGGAAATATAATTGCAGCATCTGATAGACCTAATTAAACTGTACAACTGATATTATGAATATTTGTTCTATAACTAATAATTACGCAGTAAAATGAAACTTAATATTTATTTAAAAACATGACTTTCCTAATCATTTTCTCGAAAGCTATTAGAGATATTTGAAATATCACTGCAGCATCTGATAGACCTAATTAAACTGTAAAACTGAAATTACTAATATTTGTTCTATGACTAATAATTACGCAGTAAAATTAAACTTTATATTTATATAAAAACATGACTTTCCTCCTCCTTTTCTCGAAAGCTATTAGAGATATTGGAAATATCATTGCAGCTTCTGATACAACTAATTAAACTCTACAACTGTGATTATGAATATTTGTTCTATGACTAATAATTACGCAGTAAAATGAAACTTAATATTTATATAAAAACATGACTTTCCTCCTCATTTTCCCGAAAGCTATTAGAGATATTGGAAATATCACTGCAGCATCTGATAGACCTAATTAAACTGTGAAACTGAAATCATTAATATTTTTTCTATGACTAATAATTACGCAGTAAAATTAAACTTTATATTTATATAAAAACATGACTTTCCTCCTAATTTTCTCGAAAGCTATTAGAGATATTGGAAATATCATTACAGCATCTGATACACCTAATTAAACTCTACAACTGTCATTATGAATATTTGTTCTATGACTAATAATTACTCAGTAAAATGAAACTTAATATTTTTATATAAACATGATTTTCCTCCTCATTTTCTCGAAAGCTATTAGAGATATTTGAAATATCACTGCAGCATCTGATAGACCTAATTAAACTGTAAATTTGACATTATGAATATTTGTTCTCTGACTAATAATTACGCAGTAAAATGAAACTATATATTTATATAAAAAACATGACATTCCTCCTCATTTTCTCGAAAGCTATTAGAGATATAGGAAATATCATTGCAGCATCTGATAGACCTGATTAATATCTACTACTGTCATTATGAATATTTGCACTAGTACTAATAAATACTGAATTTTACTTTTTTTACAATTACTTTCTTCCTCGTTTTCTCGAAAGCTATTAGAGATATTGGAAATATCATTGCATCATCTGATAGACCTAATTCAACTGTACAACTGATATTATGAATATTTGTTCTATGACTAATAATTACGCAGTTCAATAAAACCGTATTTTTATATAAAAAAATGAATTTCCTCGTCATTTTCTCGAAAGCTATTAGATATATTGGAAATATAATTGCAGCATCTGATAGACCTAATTAAACTGTACAACTGATATTATGAATATTTGTTCTATAACTAATAATTACGCAGTAAAATGAAACTTAATATTTATTTAAAAACATGACTTTCCTAATCATTTTCTCGAAAGCTATTAGAGATATTTGAAATATCACTGCAGCATCTGATAGACCTAATTAAACTGTAAAACTGAAATTACTAATATATGTTCTATGACTAATAATTACGCAGTAAAATTAAACTTTATATTTATATAAAAACATGACTTTCCTCCTCCTTTTCTCGAAAGCTATTAGAGATATTGGAAATATCATTGCAGCTTCTGATACAACTAATTAAACTCTACAACTGTGATTATGAATATTTGTTCTATGACTAATAATTACGCAGTAAAATGAAACTTAATATTTATATAAAAACATGACTTTCCTCCTCATTTTCCCGAAAGCTATTAGAGATATTGGAAATATCACTGCAGCATCTGATAGACCTAATTAAACTGTGAAACTGAAATCCTTAATATTTTTTCTATGACTAATAATTACGCAGTAAAATTAAACTTTATATTTATATAAAAACATGACTTTCCTCCTAATTTTCTCGAAAGCTATTAGAGATATTGGAAATATCATTACAGCATCTGATACACCTAATTAAACTCTACAACTGTCATTATGAATATTTGTTCTATGACTAATAATTACTCAGTAAAATGAAACTTAATATTTTTATATAAACATGATTTTCCTCCTCATTTTCTCGAAAGCTATTAGAGATATTTGAAATATCACTGCAGCATCTGATAGACCTAATTAAACTGTAAATTTGACATTATGAATATTTGTTCTCTGACTAATAATTACGCAGTAAAATGAAACTATATATTTATATAAAAAACATGACATTCCTCCTCATTTTCTCGAAAGCTATTAGAGATATAGGAAATATCATTGCAGCATCTGATACACCTAATTAAACTCTACAACTGTCATTATGAATATTTGTTCTATGACTAATAATTACTCAGTAAAATGAAACTTAATATTTTTATATAAACATGATTTTCCTCCTCATTTTCTCGAAAGCTATTAGAGATATTTGAAATATCACTGCAGCATCTGATAGACCTAATTAAACTGTAAATTTGACATTATGAATATTTGTTCTCTGACTAATAATTACGCAGTAAAATGAAACTATATATTTATATAAAAAACATGACATTCCTCCTCATTTTCTCGAAAGCTATTAGAGATATAGGAAATATCATTGCAGCATCTGATAGACCTGATTAATATCTACTACTGTCATTATGAATATTTGCACTAGTACTAATAAATACTGAATTTTACTTTTTTTACAATTACTTTCTTCCTCGTTTTCTCGAAAGCTATTAGAGATATTGGAAATATCATTGCATCATCTGATAGACCTAATTCAACTGTACAACTGATATTATGAATATTTGTTCTATGACTAATAATTACGCAGTTCAATAAAACCGTATTTTTATATAAAAAAATGAATTTCCTCGTCATTTTCTCGAAAGCTATTAGATATATTGGAAATATAATTGCAGCATCTGATAGACCTAATTAAACTGTACAACTGATATTATGAATATTTGTTCTATAACTAATAATTACGCAGTAAAATGAAACTTAATATTTATTTAAAAACATGACTTTCCTAATCATTTTCTCGAAAGCTATTAGAGATATTGGAAATATCACTGCAGCATCTGATAGACCTAATTAAACTGTAAAACTGAAATTACTAATATTTGTTCTATGACTAATAATTACGCAGTAAAATTAAACTTTATATTTATATAAAAACATGACTTTCCTCCTCCTTTTCTCGAAAGCTATTAGAGATATTGGAAATATCATTGCAGCTTCTGATACAACTAATTAAACTCTACAACTGTGATTATGAATATTTGTTCTATGACTAATAATTACGCAGTAAAATGAAACTTAATATTTATATAAAAACATGACTTTCCTCCTCATTTTCCCGAAAGCTATTAGAGATATTGGAAATATCACTGCAGCATCTGATAGACCTAATTAAACTGTGAAACTGAAATCATTAATATTTTTTCTATGACTAATAATTACGCAGTAAAATTAAACTTTATATTTATATAAAAACATGACTTTCCTCCTAATTTTCTCGAAAGCTATTAGAGATATTGGAAATATCATTACAGCATCTGATACACCTAATTAAACTCTACAACTGTCATTATGAATATTTGTTCTATGACTAATAATTACTCAGTAAAATGAAACTTAATATTTTTATATAAACATGATTTTCCTCCTCATTTTCTCGAAAGCTATTAGAGATATTTGAAATATCACTGCAGCATCTGATAGACCTAATTAAACTGTAAATTTGACATTATGAATATTTGTTCTCTGACTAATAATTACGCAGTAAAATGAAACTATATATTTATATAAAAAACATGACATTCCTCCTCATTTTCTCGAAAGCTATTAGAGATATAGGAAATATCATTGCAGCATCTGATAGACCTGATTAATATCTACTACTGTCATTATGAATATTTGCACTAGTACTAATAAATACTGAATTTTACTTTTTTTACAATTACTTTCTTCCTCGTTTTCTCGAAAGCTATTAGAGATATTGGAAATATCATTGCATCATCTGATAGACCTAATTCAACTGTACAACTGATATTATGAATATTTGTTCTATGACTAATAATTACGCAGTTCAATAAAACCGTATTTTTATATAAAAAAATGAATTTCCTCGTCATTTTCTCGAAAGCTATTAGATATATTGGAAATATAATTGCAGCATCTGATAGACCTAATTAAACTGTACAACTGATATTATGAATATTTGTTCTATAACTAATAATTACGCAGTAAAATGAAACTTAATATTTATTTAAAAACATGACTTTCCTAATCATTTTCTCGAAAGCTATTAGAGATATTGGAAATATCACTGCAGCATCTGATAGACCTAATTAAACTGTAAAACTGAAATTACTAATATTTGTTCTATGACTAATAATTACGCAGTAAAATTAAACTTTATATTTATATAAAAACATGACTTTCCTCCTCCTTTTCTCGAAAGCTATTAGAGATATTGGAAATATCATTGCAGCTTCTGATACAACTAATTAAACTCTACAACTGTGATTATGAATATTTGTTCTATGACTAGTAATTACGCAGTAAAATGAAACTTAATATTTATATAAAAACATGACTTTCCTCCTCATTTTCCCGAAAGCTATTAGAGATATTGGAAATATCACTGCAGCATCTGATAGACCTAATTAAACTGTGAAACTGAAATCATTAATATTTTTTCTATGACTAATAATTACGCAGTAAAATTAAACTTTATATTTATATAAAAACATGACTTTCCTCCTAATTTTCTCGAAAGCTATTAGAGATATTGGAAATATCATTACAGCATCTGATACACCTAATTAAACTCTGCAACTGTCATTATGAATATTTGTTCTATGACTAATAATTACTCAGTAAAATGAAACTTAATATTTTTATATAAACATGATTTTCCTCCTCATTTTCTCGAAAGCTATTAGAGATATTTGAAATATCACTGCAGCATCTGATAGACCTAATTAAACTGTAAATTTGACATTATGAATATTTGTTCTCTGACTAATAATTACGCAGTAAAATGAAACTATATATTTATATAAAAAACATGACATTCCTCCTCATTTTCTCGAAAGCTATTAGAGATATAGGAAATATCATTGCAGCATCTGATAGACCTGATTAATATCTACTACTGTCATTATGAATATTTGCACTAGTACTAATAAATACTGAATTTTACTTTTTTTACAATTACTTTCTTCCTCGTTTTCTCGAAAGCTATTAGAGATATTGGAAATATCATTGCATCATCTGATAGACCTAATTCAACTGTACAACTGATATTATGAATATTTGTTCTATGACTAATAATTACGCAGTTCAATAAAACCGTATTTTTATATAAAAAAAATGAATTTCCTCGTCATTTTCTCGAAAGCTATTAGATATATTGGAAATATAATTGCAGCATCTGATAGACCTAATTAAACTGTACAACTGATATTATGAATATTTGTTCTATAACTACTAATTACGCAGTAAAATGAAACTTAATATTTATTTAAAAACATGACTTTCCTAATCATTTTCTCGAAAGCTATTAGAGATATTTGAAATATCACTGCAGCATCTGATAGACCTAATTAAACTGTAAAACTGAAATTACTAATATTTGTTCTATGACTAATAATTACGCAGTAAAATTAAACTTTATATTTATATAAAAACATGACTTTCCTCCTCCTTTTCTCGAAAGCTATTAGAGATATTGGAAATATCATTGCAGCTTCTGATACAACTAATTAAACTCTACAACTGTGATTATGAATATTTGTTCTATGACTAATAATTACGCAGTAAAATGAAACTTAATATTTATATAAAAACATGACTTTCCTCCTCATTTTCCCGAAAGCTATTAGAGATATTGGAAATATCACTGCAGCATCTGATAGACCTAATTAAACTGTGAAACTGAAATCATTAATATTTTTTCTATGACTAATAATTACGCAGTAAAATTAAACTTTATATTTATATAAAAACATGACTTTCCTCCTAATTTTCTCGAAAGCTATTAGAGATATTGGAAATATCATTACAGCATCTGATACACCTAATTAAACTCTACAACTGTCATTATGAATATTTGTTCTATGACTAATAATTACTCAGTAAAATGAAACTTAATATTTTTATATAAACATGATTTTCCTCCTCATTTTCTCGAAAGCTATTAGAGATATTTGAAATATCACTGCAGCATCTGATAGACCTAATTAAACTGTAAATTTGACATTATGAATATTTGTTCTCTGACTAATAATTACGCAGTAAAATGAAACTATATATTTATATAAAAAACATGACATTCCTCCTCATTTTCTCGAAAGCTATTAGAGATATAGGAAATATCATTGCAGTATCTGATAGACCTGATTAATATCTACTACTGTCATTATGAATATTTGCACTAGTACTAATAAATACTGAATTTTACTTTTTTTACAATTACTTTCTTCCTCGTTTTCTCGAAAGCTATTAGAGATATTGGAAATATCATTGCATCATCTGATAGACCTAATTCAACTGTACAACTGATATTATGAATATTTGTTCTATGACTAATAATTACGCAGTTCAATAAAACCGTATTTTTATATAAAAAAATGAATTTCCTCGTCATTTTCTCGAAAGCTATTAGATATATTGGAAATATAATTGCAGCATCTGATAGACCTAATTAAACTGTACAACTGATATTATGAATATTTGTTCTATAACTAATAATTACGCAGTAAAATGAAACTTAATATTTATTTAAAAACATGACTTTCCTAATCATTTTCTCGAAAGCTATTAGAGATATTGGAAATATCACTGCAGCATCTGATAGACCTAATTAAACTGTAAAACTGAAATTACTAATATTTGTTCTATGACTAATAATTACGCAGTAAAATTAAACTTTATATTTATATAAAAACATGACTTTCCTCCTCCTTTTCTCGAAAGCTATTAGAGATATTGGAAATATCATTGCAGCTTCTGATACAACTAATTAAACTCTACAACTGTGATTATGAATATTTGTTCTATGACTAGTAATTACGCAGTAAAATGAAACTTTAATATTTATATAAAAACATGACTTTCCTCCTCATTTTCCCGAAAGCTATTAGAGATATTGGAAATATCACTGCAGCATCTGATAGACCTAATTAAACTGTGAAACTGAAATCATTAATATTTTTTCTATGACTAATAATTACGCAGTAAAATTAAACTTTATATTTATATAAAAACATGACTTTCCTCCTAATTTTCTCGAAAGCTATTAGAGATATTGGAAATATCATTACAGCATCTGATACACCTAATTAAACTCTGCAACTGTCATTATGAATATTTGTTCTATGACTAATAATTACTCAGTAAAATGAAACTTAATATTTTTATATAAACATGATTTTCCTCCTCATTTTCTCGAAAGCTATTAGAGATATTTGAAATATCACTGCAGCATCTGATAGACCTAATTAAACTGTAAATTTGACATTATGAATATTTGTTCTCTGACTAATAATTACGCAGTAAAATGAAACTATATATTTATATAAAAAACATGACATTCCTCCTCATTTTCTCGAAAGCTATTAGAGATATAGGAAATATCATTGCAGCATCTGATAGACCTGATTAATATCTACTACTGTCATTATGAATATTTGCACTAGTACTAATAAATACTGAATTTTACTTTTTTTACAATTACTTTCTTCCTCGTTTTCTCGAAAGCTATTAGAGATATTGGAAATATCATTGCATCATCTGATAGACCTAATTCAACTGTACAACTGATATTATGAATATTTGTTCTATGACTAATAATTACGCAGTTCAATAAAACCGTATTTTTATATAAAAAAAATGAATTTCCTCGTCATTTTCTCGAAAGCTATTAGATATATTGGAAATATAATTGCAGCATCTGATAGACCTAATTAAACTGTACAACTGATATTATGAATATTTGTTCTATAACTAATAATTACGCAGTAAAATGAAACTTAATATTTATTTAAAAACATGACTTTCCTAATCATTTTCTCGAAAGCTATTAGAGATATTGGAAATATCACTGCAGCATCTGATAGACCTAATTAAACTGTAAAACTGAAATTACTAATATTTGTTCTATGACTAATAATTACGCAGTAAAATTAAACTTTATATTTATATAAAAACATGACTTTCCTCCTCCTTTTCTCGAAAGCTATTAGAGATATTGGAAATATCATTGCAGCTTCTGATACAACTAATTAAACTCTACAACTGTGATTATGAATATTTGTTCTATGACTAGTAATTACGCAGTAAAATGAAACTTAATATTTATATAAAAACATGACTTTCCTCCTCATTTTCCCGAAAGCTATTAGAGATATTGGAAATATCACTGCAGCATCTGATAGACCTAATTAAACTGTGAAACTGAAATCATTAATATTTTTTCTATGACTAATAATTACGCAGTAAAATTAAACTTTATATTTATATAAAAACATGACTTTCCTCCTAATTTTCTCGAAAGCTATTAGAGATATTGGAAATATCATTACAGCATCTGATACACCTAATTAAACTCTGCAACTGTCATTATGAATATTTGTTCTATGACTAATAATTACTCAGTAAAATGAAACTTAATATTTTTATATAAACATGATTTTCCTCCTCATTTTCTCGAAAGCTATTAGAGATATTTGAAATATCACTGCAGCATCTGATAGACCTAATTAAACTGTAAATTTGACATTATGAATATTTGTTCTCTGACTAATAATTACGCAGTAAAATGAAACTATATATTTATATAAAAAACATGACATTCCTCCTCATTTTCTCGAAAGCTATTAGAGATATAGGAAATATCATTGCAGCATCTGATAGACCTGATTAATATCTACTACTGTCATTATGAATATTTGCACTAGTACTAATAAATACTGAATTTTACTTTTTTTACAATTACTTTCTTCCTCGTTTTCTCGAAAGCTATTAGAGATATTGGAAATATCATTGCATCATCTGATAGACCTAATTCAACTGTACAACTGATATTATGAATATTTGTTCTATGACTAATAATTACGCAGTTCAATAAAACCGTATTTTTATATAAAAAAAATGAATTTCCTCGTCATTTTCTCGAAAGCTATTAGATATATTGGAAATATAATTGCAGCATCTGATAGACCTAATTAAACTGTACAACTGATATTATGAATATTTGTTCTATAACTACTAATTACGCAGTAAAATGAAACTTAATATTTATTTAAAAACATGACTTTCCTAATCATTTTCTCGAAAGCTATTAGAGATATTTGAAATATCACTGCAGCATCTGATAGACCTAATTAAACTGTAAAACTGAAATTACTAATATTTGTTCTATGACTAATAATTACGCAGTAAAATTAAACTTTATATTTATATAAAAACATGACTTTCCTCCTCCTTTTCTCGAAAGCTATTAGAGATATTGGAAATATCATTGCAGCTTCTGATACAACTAATTAAACTCTACAACTGTGATTATGAATATTTGTTCTATGACTAATAATTACGCAGTAAAATGAAACTTAATATTTATATAAAAACATGACTTTCCTCCTCATTTTCCCGAAAGCTATTAGAGATATTGGAAATATCACTGCAGCATCTGATAGACCTAATTAAACTGTGAAACTGAAATCATTAATATTTTTTCTATGACTAATAATTACGCAGTAAAATTAAACTTTATATTTATATAAAAACATGACTTTCCTCCTAATTTTCTCGAAAGCTATTAGAGATATTGGAAATATCATTACAGCATCTGATACACCTAATTAAACTCTACAACTGTCATTATGAATATTTGTTCTATGACTAATAATTACTCAGTAAAATGAAACTTAATATTTTTATATAAACATGATTTTCCTCCTCATTTTCTCGAAAGCTATTAGAGATATTTGAAATATCACTGCAGCATCTGATAGACCTAATTAAACTGTAAATTTGACATTATGAATATTTGTTCTATGACTAATAATTACGCGGTAAAATGAAACTATATATTTATATAAAAAACATGACATTCCTCCTCATTTTCTCGAAAGCTATTAGAGATATTGGAAATATCATTGCAGCATCTGATAGACCTGATTTATATCTACTACTGTCATTATGAATATTTTGACTAGTACTAATAAATACTGAATTTTACTTTTTTTACAATTACTTTCTTCCTCGTTTTCTCGAAAGCTATTAGAGATATTGGAAATATCATTGCATCATCTGACACACCTAATTCAACTCTACAACTGATATTATGAATATTTGTTCTATGACTAATAATTACGCAGTTCAATAAAACCGTATTTTTATATAAAAAAAATGATTTTCCTCGTCATTTTCTCGAAAACTATTAGATATATTGGAAATATAATTGCAGCATCTGATAGACCTAATTAAACTGTACAACTGATATTATGAATATTTGTTCAATAACTAATAATTACGCAGTAAAATGAAACTTAATATTTATTTAAAAACATGACTTTCCTAATCATTTTCTCGAAAGCTATTAGAGATATTGGAAATATCAATGCAACAGCTGATACACCTAATTAAACTGTACAACTGATTTATGAATATTTTTTCTATGACTAATAATTACGCAGTAAAATGAAACTTAATATTTATTTAAAAACATGAATTTCCTCCTCATTTTCCCGAAAGCTATTAGAGATATTGGAAATATCATTGCAGCATCTGATACACCTAATTAAACTGTACAACTGTCATTATGAATATTTGTTCTATGACTAACAATTACGCAGTAAAATGAAACTTAATATTTATTTTAAAACATGACTTTCCTCCTCATTTTCTCGAAAGCTATTAGAGATATTGGAAATATCATTGCAGCTTCTGATACAACTAATTAAACTCTACAACTGTGATTATGAATATTTGTTCTATGACTAATAATTAGGCAGTAAAATGAAACTTAATATTTATATAAAAACGACTTTCCTCCTCATTTTCCCGAAAGCTATTAGAGATATTGGAAATATGATTGCAGCATCTTATACACCTAATTAAACTGTACAACTGTCATTATGAATATTTGTTCTATGACTAATAATTAGGCAGAAAAATGAAACTTAATATTTATATAAAAATATGAATTTCCTCCTCATTTTCTCGAAAGCTATTAGAGATATTGGAAATATCACTGCAGCATCTGATAGACCTAATTAAACTGTAAAACTGAAATTACTAATATTTGTTCTATGACTAATAATTACGCAGTAAAATTAAACTTTATATTTATATAAAAACATGACTTTCCTCCTCCTTTTCTCGAAAGCTATTAGAGATATTGGAAATATCATTGCAGCTTCTGATACAACTAATTAAACTCTACAACTGTGATTATGAATATTTGTTCTATGACTAATAATTACGCAGTAAAATGAAACTTAATATTTATATAAAAACATGACTTTCCTCCTCATTTTCCCGAAAGCTATTAGAGATATTGGAAATATCACTGCAGTATCTGATAGACCTAATTAAACTGTGAAACTGAAATCATTAATATTTTTTCTATGACTAATAATTACGCAGTAAAATTAAACTTTATATTTATATAAAAACATGACTTTCCTCCTAATTTTCTCGAAAGCTATTAGAGATATTGGAAATATCATTACAGCATCTGATACACCTAATTAAACTCTACAACTGTCATTATGAATATTTGTTCTATGACTAATAATTACTCAGTAAAATGAAACTTAATATTTTTATATAAACATGATTTTCCTCCTCATTTTCTCGAAAGCTATTAGAGATATTTGAAATATCACTGCAGCATCTGATAGACCTAATTAAACTGTAAATTTGACATTATGAATATTTGTTCTCTGACTAATAATTACGCAGTAAAATGAAACTATATATTTATATAAAAAACATGACATTCCTCCTCATTTTCTCGAAAGCTATTAGAGATATAGGAAATATCATTGCAGCATCTGATAGACCTGATTAATATCTACTACTGTCATTATGAATATTTGCACTAGTACTAATAAATACTGAATTTTACTTTTTTTACAATTACTTTCTTCCTCGTTTTCTCGAAAGCTATTAGAGATATTGGAAATATCATTGCATCATCTGATAGACCTAATTCAACTGTACAACTGATATTATGAATATTTGTTCTATGACTAATAATTACGCAGTTCAATAAAACCGTATTTTTATATAAAAAAATGAATTTCCTCGTCATTTTCTCGAAAGCTATTAGATATATTGGAAATATAATTGCAGCATCTGATAGACCTAATTAAACTGTACAACTGATATTATGAATATTTGTTCTATAACTAATAATTACGCAGTAAAATGAAACTTAATATTTATATAAAAACATGACTTTCCTAATCATTTTCTCGAAAGCTATTAGAGATATTGGAAATATCACTGCAGCATCTGATAGACCTAATTAAACTGTAAAACTGAAATTACTAATATTTGTTCTATGACTAATAATTACGCAGTAAAATTAAACTTTATATTTATATAAAAACATGACTTTCCTCCTCCTTTTCTCGAAAGCTATTAGAGATATTGGAAATATCATTGCAGCTTTTGATACAACTAATTAAACTCTACAACTGTGATTATGAATATTTGTTCTATGACTAATAATTACGCAGTAAAATGAAACTTAATATTTATATAAAAACATGACTTTCCTCCTCATTTTCCCGAAAGCTATTAGAGATATTGGAAATATCACTGCAGCATCTGATAGACCTAATTAAACTGTGAAACTGAAATCATTAATATTTTTTCTATGACTAATAATTACGCAGTAAAATTAAACTTTATATTTATATAAAAACATGACTTTCCTCCTAATTTTCTCGAAAGCTATTAGAGATATTGGAAATATCATTACAGCATCTGATACACCTAATTAAACTCTACAACTGTCATTATGAATATTTGTTCTATGACTAATAATTACTCAGTAAAATGAAACTTAATATTTTTATATAAACATGATTTTCCTCCTCATTTTCTCGAAAGCTATTAGAGATATTTGAAATATCACTGCAGCATCTGATAGACCTAATTAAACTATAAATTTGACATTATGAATATTTGTTCTATGACTAATAATTACGCAGTAAAATGAAACTATATATTTATATAAAAAACATGACATTCCTCCTCATTTTCTCGAAAGCTATTAGAGATATTGGAAATATCATTGCAGCATCTGATAGACCTGATTTATATCTACTACTGTCATTATGAATATTTTCACTAGTACTAATAAATACTGAATTTTACTTTTTTTACAATTACTTTCTTCCTCGTTTTCTCGAAAGCTATTAGAGATATTGGAAATATCATTGCATCATCTGATACACCTAATTCAACTGTACAACTGATATTATGAATATTTGTTCTATGACTAATAATTACGCAGTTCAATAAAACCGTATTTTTATATAAAAAAAATGATTTTCCTCGTCATTTTCTCGAAAACTATTAGATATATTGGAAATATAATTGCAGCATCTGATAGACCTAATTAAACTGTACAACTGATATTATGAATATTTGTTCAATAACTAATAATTACGCAGTAAAATGAAACTTAATATTTATTTAAAAACATGACTTTCCTAATCATTTTCTCGAAAGCTATTAGAGATATTGGAAATATCAATGCAACAGCTGATACACCTAATTAAACTGTACAACTGATTTATGAATATTTTTTCTATGACTAATAATTACGCAGTAAAATGAAACTTAATATTTATTTAAAAACATGAATTTCCTCCTCATTTTCCCGAAAGCTATTAGAGATATTGGAAATATCATTGCAGCATCTGATACACCTAATTAAACTGTACAACTGTCATTATGAATATTTGTTCTATGACTAACAATTACGCAGTAAAATGAAACTTAATATTTATTTAAAAACATGACTTTCCTCCTCATTTTCTCGAAAGCTATTAGAGATATTGGAAATATCATTGCAGCTTCTGATACAACTAATTAAACTCTACAACTGTGATTATGAATATTTGTTCTATGACTAATAATTAGGCAGTAAAATGAAACTTAATATTTATATAAAAACGACTTTCCTCCTCATTTTCCCGAAAGCTATTAGAGATATTGGAAATATGATTGCAGCATCTTATACACCTAATTAAACTGTACAACTGTCATTATGAATATTTGTTCTATGACTAATAATTAGGCAGAAAAATGAAACTTAATATTTATATAAAAATATAAATTTCCTCCTCATTTTCTCGAAAGCTATTAGAGATATTGGAAATATCACTGCAGCATCTGATAGACCTAATTAAACTGTAAAACTGAAATTACTAATATTTGTTCTATGACTAATAATTACGCAGTAAAATTAAACTTTATATTTATATAAAAACATGACTTTCCTCCTCCTTTTCTCGAAAGCTATTAGAGATATTGGAAATATCATTGCAGCTTCTGATACAACTAATTAAACTCTACAACTGTGATTATGAATATTTGTTCTATGACTAATAATTACGCAGTAAAATGAAACTTAATATTTATATAAAAACATGACTTTCCTCCTCATTTTCCCGAAAGCTATTAGAGATATTGGAAATATCACTGCAGTATCTGATAGACCTAATTAAACTGTGAAACTGAAATCATTAATATTTTTTCTATGACTAATAATTACGCAGTAAAATTAAACTTTATATTTATATAAAAACATGACTTTCCTCCTAATTTTCTCGAAAGCTATTAGAGATATTGGAAATATCATTACAGCATCTGATACACCTAATTAAACTCTACAACTGTCATTATGAATATTTGTTCTATGACTAATAATTACTTAGTAAAATGAAACTTAATATTTTTATATAAACATGATTTTCCTCCTCATTTTCTCGAAAGCTATTAGAGATATTTGAAATATCACTGCAGCATCTGATAGACCTAATTAAACTGTAAATTTGACATTATGAATATTTGTTCTCTGACTAATAATTACGCAGTAAAATGAAACTATATATTTATATAAAAAACATGACATTCCTCCTCATTTTCTCGAAAGCTATTAGAGATATAGGAAATATCATTGCAGCATCTGATAGACCTGATTAATATCTACTACTGTCATTATGAATATTTGCACTAGTACTAATAAATACTGAATTTTACTTATTTTACAATTACTTTCTTCCTCGTTTTCTCGAAAGCTATTAGAGATATTGGAAATATCATTGCATCATCTGATAGACCTAATTCAACTGTACAACTGATATTATGAATATTTGTTCTATGACTAATAATTACGCAGTTCAATAAAACCGTATTTTTATATAAAAAAATGAATTTCCTCGTCATTTTCTCGAAAGCTATTAGATATATTGGAAATATAATTGCAGCATCTGATAGACCTAATTAAACTGTACAACTGATATTATGAATATTTGTTCTATAACTAATAATTACGCAGTAAAATGAAACTTAATATTTATTTAAAAACATGACTTTCCTAATCATTTTCTCGAAAGCTATTAGAGATATTGGAAATATCACTGCAGCATCTGATAGACCTAATTAAACTGTAAAACTGAAATTACTAATATTTGTTCTATGACTAATAATTACGCAGTAAAATTAAACTTTATATTTATATAAAAACATGACTTTCCTCCTCCTTTTCTCGAAAGCTATTAGAGATATTGGAAATATCATTGCAGCTTCTGATACAACTAATTAAACTCTACAACTGTGATTATGAATATTTGTTCTATGACTAATAATTACGCAGTAAAATGAAACTTAATATTTATATAAAAACATGACTTTCCTCCTCATTTTCCCGAAAGCTATTAGAGATATTGGAAATATCACTGCAGCATCTGATAGACCTAATTAAACTGTGAAACTGAAATCATTAATATTTTTTCTATGACTAATAATTACGCAGTAAAATTAAACTTTATATTTATATAAAAACATGACTTTCCTCCTAATTTTCTCGAAAGCTATTAGAGATATTGGAAATATCATTACAGCATCTGATACACCTAATTAAACTCTACAACTGTCATTATGAATATTTGTTCTATGACTAATAATTACTCAGTAAAATGAAACTTAATATTTTTATATAAACATGTTTTTCCTCCTCATTTTCTCGAAAGCTATTAGAGATATTTGAAATATCACTGCAGCATCTGATAGACCTAATTAAACTGTAAATTTGACATTATGAATATTTGTTCTATGACTAATAATTACGCAGTAAAATGAAACTATATATTTATATAAAAAACATGACATTCCTTCTCATTTTCTCGAAAGCTATTAGAGATATTGGAAATATCATTGCAGCATCTGATAGACCTGATTTATATCTACTACTGTCATTATGAATATTTTCACTAGTACTAATAAATACTGAATTTTACTTTTTTTACAATTACTTTCTTCCTCGTTTTCTCGAAAGCTATTAGAGATATTGGAAATATCATTGCATCATCTGATACACCTAATTCAACTGTACAACTGATATTATGAATATTTGTTCTATGACTAATAATTACGCAGTTCAATAAAACCGTATTTTAATATAAAAAAAATGATTTTCCTCGTCATTTTCTCGAAAACTATTAGATATATTGGAAATATAATTGCAGCATCTGATAGACCTAATTAAACTGTACATCTGATATTATGAATATTTGTTCAATAACTAATAATTACGCAGTAAAATGAAACTTAATATTTATTTAAAAACATGACTTTCCTAATCATTTTCTCGAAAGCTATTAGAGATATTGGAAATATCAATGCAACAGCTGATACACCTAATTAAACTGTACAACTGATTTATGAATATTTTTTCTATGACTAATAATTACGCAGTAAAATGAAACTTAATATTTATTTAAAAACATGAATTTCCTCCTCATTTTCCCGAAAGCTATTAGAGATATTGGAAATATCATTGCAGCATCTGATACACCTAATTAAACTGTACAACTGTCATTATTAATATTTGTTCTATGACTAATAATTACGCAGTAAAATGAAACTTAATATTTATATAAAAACATGACTTTTCTCCTCATTTTCCAGAAAGCTATTAGAAATATTGGAAATATCATTGCAGCATCTGATACACCTAATTAAACTGTACAACTGTCATTATAAATATTTGTTCTATGACTAATAATTACGCAGTATATATGTATATATATATATATATATATATATATATATATATATATATATATATATATGTATATATATATATATATATATATAAATATATATTATATATATATATATATATATATATATATATATATAAATGTATATATATATATATATATATATACATATATATATATATATATATATATATATATATATGTATATATATGTATAAATATATATATATATATATATATATATATATATGTATATATATATATATATATATATATATATATATGCATATATATATATATATATATATATATAAATATATATATATATATATATATATATATATATATATATATAAATGGTGAGGTGGGTGGTGTATCATACGTCTGGCAACGCGCTTCCCTCGTATCATGGCTTTGAAATCGTTTTGTATTCAACTTCAATGCTGTATAACTTATGTAACTTAAGACTAAACGATGTGTTGATGCTACTGTTCAAATCGGATAAACCAGGAGAAATTTACTATCCTAAGCATATTATTTAATGTATAGATTGAAAAATCATAAATTATTAGATCACAGGCGATACAAGAAACTTTTTTCATTATCACGGTGAATGGGTTAACATAACAAATAGAGAATTAATACAGAAAATAATTACATCAACACAATTATTATATATATTTTCAAAAACTTCTCTAAAAATTAAAGATATATATTACAAATTCATCTATTTTTTATTATTATTTATTTTCTCTCCTTTGTTTTTTCTCTCTCTCTTCTTTCTCTCTTTTGGGTCATAATTCTATCTTTACATGTGTAAGAATTAAATATATTACGTGTTCCTCTTTGTATTATCTCTCTCTCTCTCTCTCTCTCTCTCTCTCTCTCTCTCTCTCTCTCTCTCTCTCTCTCTCTCTCTCTCTCTCTCTCTCTCTCTCTCTCTATCTCTCTCTCTCTCTCTCTCTCTCTCTCTCTCTCTCTCTCTCTCTCTCTCTCTCTCTCTCTCTCTCTCTCTCTCTCTCTCTCTCTCTCTCTCTCTCTCTCTCTCTCTCTCTCTCTCTCTCTCTCTCTCTCTCTTCCCGATACATTTTCTTTAATTAATGTTCAGAGTTTCCCGCGCTTTTCTGCATTATTTTATTCGGTCAAATAAAATGCAGTCTTAGCGCGCGAACGAATGAATAAAAAAAACAATAATAATAAATAAATAAATGGATAATAAGAGAGAAATAGAAGAAAAAAAAAAGAGATAGAAATAAAGAAAATAATGCCCTCGTTATACTAGTTATACTCTCTCTCTCTCTCTCTCTCTCTCTCTCTCTCTCTCTCTCTCTCTCTCTCTCTCTCTCTCTCTCTCTCTCTCTCTCTCTCTCTCTCTCTCTCTCTCTCTCTCTCTCTCTCTCTCTCTCTCACAAATCACCCCACTACGAACATTTCTTTCCATTAATTGTTGAAAATTCTTGTGAGTGAAATTTATTGATTCTCGAAAACAATAAATGGAGCTTCTGCTTGGGGGGGGGGAGGGGGGGGGAAGGTGAGGTGAGTAGGAAGGTGAGGGGAGAGAAAGAGGGGAAATGAGGGGAAAGAAGGAGAGAGAGAGAAAGGGGAGGTAGGCAGTGAGGGAAGGTAAGGGGAGGGGAAGTAGATAGTGAGGTGAGGAGGAAGGGAGAGAAAGAGGGGAGGGGAAGGTGATGGGAGGAGGAGGGTAGAGAAAGAGGGGAGGAGTCACCTTGATCAAAGTCACAGATCCCTTGCAGATGAAGGGGAAAGGAGGGGAAAGGGAGAGGGGAGGGGAGGAGAGGGGTAAGCCACTTCAAAGTCATGGGTGAAGGTTGTGGAGAGAGGGGAAAGGTACAACAAAGAGGAGGAGGAGAGGGGAAGGGAGGAAGGAAGGGGAGAGAAGGGAAGTACTAGTTCAAAGACAAGGATGGGTGGCAGGAAGGGTAAAAGAGGGGAAATAGAGGGAGTAGTAAAAGGGAAAGAAGGGGAAATATGAGAAAAAATAAAGAGAGAGTTGTAAAGTAAAGAGGGGAGTCACGTATACCAAGACAAAAACATAGATATAATTCACTCAATCCTCTACTTATCTTCCTTCTCTTCTTCTTCTTCTTCTTCTTCTTCTTCTTCTTCCTTCTTCCTTCTTCTAATCCTTTGCATTTTATTTACTATTAACTTTCCTCTGTGTGTCACGTGATCAGGTAATATTTTTTTTCAGGTTAATATTTCCACAGGTGAGAGTGAGAGTGAGAGTGTACACCTGTCTGAAACCCATTAAGGGATTTGCATGAGAGAGAGAGAGAGAGAGAGAGAGAGAGAGAGAGAGAGAGAGAGAGAGAGAGAGAGAGAGAGAGAGAGATATTACTTACTACAAACAAGCTAATTCCATTGTAGTTTAATTTAATCCCTTGTATCAATTGTGTAATTTTCATAGACATACACTCTCTCTCTCTCTCTCTCTCTCTCTCTCTCTCTCTCTCTCTCTCTCTCTCTCTCTCTCTCTCTCTCTCTCTCTCTCTCTCTCTCTCTCTCTCTCTCTCTCTCTCACCTAATTGATAACCCAGGTGAGAACAATACCTGCCTGGCCCTTAATTGCCTGCCGTGTTTACCTGGACACACAGCACCTTGGAGACAGGTAACATTCTCACCTCTACTAATTGACTTACCTCAATTCATGCAAACTTAAATAAATAGATAATAAATGTTAATGTATCTATATAAATGAAGTGTTGAGAGAAAGGTACTATTACTATTACTACTATTACTACTACTACTACTACTACTACTACTACTACTACTACTACTACTACTACTACTACTTTTCCCAGGTACAAACATTTCAAGAGTGTCGTAAAAAGTGTGAGCAAAGAGTAAGGTGTAAAGAAAACGGATCCTTCCCCGGGGACACTTTTGTATATCCCACAAAACAAAGGGAGAAGAAGGCGGCAAAAAAGTATGTTTATGGCTCGTAGTCTGACTTTATTTTTTATTTTTATTATTTTATTATGCACGCGATTGGAATTTATTTTTTAGAAGTAAAAGTTTCCGTTGAAATGACTTGCAGCTTTGCTAAAAGTGTTATATTAGTCCTATGTATAACCGAGTTTAAAAACATCAAAATCCATTGCCAAATAAAAAATACAA
>JAPQNM010000030.1:4572569-4585069 GCA_029783475.1 Metacarcinus magister | reverse complement strand
GGTCGAGGTAGAAGGAGGAAAAACAAAGGCAGGGAAACATAGAAGAAGGGAATAGGGACAGAAAGGGAAACAAGCAAGTGAGGTTAGACGGATGAAGGGGAAAAGCGAAGGAGAAAAGGAGAAAATATGATAAAGGAAGGAAGGAAGGAGGAGAATATGCATGAAGGGAAAGGGAGGGAGGAACAAAGGAAGGAAGGGAAGAAAGGGGAAAAAAAATGAAGGAATGAGAATATTGCGAAAGGGATGAAAGCGAAACAGGAAATGAAGAGGAAGAGAAAGAAGGGAAGAGGAAAGAGAAGAAAAATGAGAATAAGGGAAAGAGGAAGTAGGAGAGAGAGAGAGAGAGAGAGAGAGAGAGAGAGGGGAAATAATAGCGAATAAGATAGAATAAGAGAGAATGAAAGAAAGGAAAGAAAATAAGGTAAAGAAAGAAAGAAAGAGAAAATGGGAAAAGAACAGAAAGGAGAGGAAAAAAGGAAAAAAATAATAATGAGGGAAAATATAAGAAAAAAAATATATAATTCCTTTTATATTTCCTTCTTTAATTATTTTTCTCTCCTATTATTTTCCTCTTTTACGATGTTGTGTTTTCCTCTTTACTCTTGTTTTCCTCTTATTTATTCTCTCTCTCTCTCTCTCTCTCTCTCTCTCTCTCTCTCTCTCTCTCTCCTCTCTCTCTCTCTCTCTCTCTCTCTCTCTCTCTCTCTCTCTCTCTCTCTCTCTCTCTCTCTCTCTCTCTCTCTCTCTCTCCTTTCATCTTCTATTTTTCCTTCCATTTATTTACCTTTCTATTCCCCCTTCCTTCCTTCCTTCCTTCCTTCCTTCCTTCTTTCCTTCTTTCCTTCCTTCCTTCCTTTCCCTCTCCCCCATTCACTTTTTTTTATCAGTCACCCTTGTAGTCTTTCATCTTATTTATCTATTTTTTTCTCTTTCTCTCTTTCTCTCTTTTGTCCACTATGCACCGCCTTTATCTGCAGGCATTTGCTTATTTTTTCTTTTTCATTTTCTTTTTCTTTTTCTTTTTTCTTTTTTCTTTTCTTCTCTTCTCTTCCTTCTTGTGTGATCTTTCTTTTCTGTTCTCCTTTCCTTATCCTTTTCTTTGTGTTTTGGGGAATATCTTGCAGCTACCATTTTTATTTATGTCTCTCTCTCTCTCTCTCTCTCTCTCTCTCTCTCTCTCTCTCTCTCTCTCTCTCTCTCTCTCTCGATATAGCTTCCATGGACCGTAAAAAAGAGGAAGAGGAAGAGGAGGAGGAGGAGGAGGAGGATAAAAGGTATTCCGAGAGATAGCCTTTTACATACAAATCAATTTTTAAGTAAATAAAAAAATAAATATATACATAAAAATAAATAAAAAAATAAAAAAAGGTTTAATATCCTTCCTTTATGCACGAAAGAGAGAGAGAGAGAAAGAAAACGAGTGTCATTAATTAATCATATCAGCAACCATTTTTTTTTATTATTATTATTATTATTATTATTATTAAAGTTAGTTCATTAATGTTATGGGATGGTTTTTAATTAGTTGTTTTATTAAAGCTAGTTCATTATTTTTCTTTTTTTAATGTTATCGTATGTTGTTGTTGTTGTTGTTTTGTTTTTGTTTGTTTTGGGTGGGTGGGTAGGTGGGTGGGTGGGTGGGTGTGGTAATGGCGTCTTTTTTTCCCTTCCCTTGTGGAGTGTTCAGGTGGAGTAGAGTGGAGTGGAATGGAGTGTTAGTTTCCCTGTATTACTCCTCTACTCTCCCTTCAAGACGGCGCCCTTAGGAGTGCTATTTGTGTGGAGAGGTGGAAACTAAGTGCCCTTCTGTGTGTGTTAGTTCCCATCCTCCCCTCACTTCCCCTCATTTCCCCTTCAACCACCCTCACTACCCCTTCAACCACCCTCACTTCCCCTCACTACCCCTTCAACCACCCTCACTTCCCCTCTAGCCAGTAGTGTGTGAAGGGGAGAACTTACATAACCTCACTGATTGTACCCTTATCTCCCCTCACTTCCCCTCACTCAGCGCCTAGTGTGTGGTATGTTGACATGACCCCTTCTTTCCCCTCTTCCCTTCACTCTTTGACCTGTGACCTCTCTTTGACCCCCCTGCCCTCTTCCTTCACCAATCAAATCATATAAACACATACATCAACACCACATCAACACACTTAGGAATCAACTCATACTAATTTTCTCTCCTAGATGGCGTTAGTGGGCTCAGACACCACCGTTGGGCGACCTCCTTACTATGGGGGTCAAGGCATCACCCAACACCTTCCCGCCTCGCCCTCACCTCCTTCACTGCGTCCAGGAATGCACTCGGATCCTCCTTCAGAAACAACAGTGTAGCTAACTTGACGGCGCAGCTCGGTGGCACTGCCTTCCTACCCTGCCGGACCACCTACGTTATGGAGAGGCAGGTGAGTGTGGCAGAGTGGCAGGGGAGGATATATACAGGGTTGGAGAGTGGCAGGGAGGATATATACAGGGTTGCAGGGTATAGGAGAGGAAGATATAGGGTGGCAGGGGAGGGTTGCAGAGGGAAAGGAATAAAGATACAGGGTTGTAGAGTGGCAGGGGAGGAAGATACAGGGTTACAGAGTGGCAGGGGAGGAAAATACAGGGTAGTAGAGTGGCAGGGAGGAAGATACAGGTTGCAGAGGTACAGGGGAAGAAGTTACAGGCTTGGGTATACCTGAACATTAAGTAATACATTAATTAACATCTCCTTTCACCTATATAGATCAAAACAAAAAGTTCATTCCTGCTCTCTATGTCACATTTTCTTCCCCCTTTCTCCCTCTAGCGGCGGTGTGAGGCAATAGTATAAAGCTTCCCCTCTTGGAGACTTGAATGACAGGCTTTCTTTGTAATACTGACAGCCCTGAACGATGCCTAAAGGTGATCACAGTACCGAGAGTAATAGAAAAACGCCCTTATAGCAAGTCCTCGTAGCCAGGTAGAGGGGATGTGAAGGAGTGACTGCGGGAGTTATAGTTGCCTTTCTTCCCCTCTCTCTACCCTCAAGCAGTGTTCTTTTATTCATTAGTAAAAGATCGTAGTGTTGTATGTTATCCCCTTGTGTAGAAATATGAAAAGAAACGTGTGTGTATAGTGTGTCATGGTTTCTATTATAGTCTAAGGGAGAATATAGTGTGAAAAAAGGGGAATTGTTGATAAAGTAAAAGGGGAAACATTGTATAACTTTGTTCCCCTTGTGTGAAAAAGTATGATAGTTCAGAATTAAACCTGACCATACATATCAAAGGGAAAAAATGTGTTGTATATAGAATAAAATAAAAAGTTAGGGGAAATAATGGAAAAGTTAACCTGTACGAAATATAAAAACACAAAAATGCCACCAATCTTTAATAACCAAATAACAAACAAACATAACTAATTTTAACCCATACCAAAAAATATATATAAACATAAAACACCACAAATCTTTAATTAAAAACACCAAAATACCAAAAAAAACATAACCAATTCCAACCCACAACCCAAATACATTCACAAAACACTTTTTAAACAATAACCAATCACTGCTAACTCCCTCTCCTCTCCCCTCCTTCTCCCTCTTGACTTAGCTCCTGCCGCAGGTATCTTGGGTCCGGCGAAGAGACTGGCATATCCTCACGTCTGGCACCCTTACCTACACCCGGGAGGAGCGCTTCACCGTGCACCATCCAGAGGGCAGCACTGAATGGACGCTAGCTATTAAATACGTCCAATTAGTAGATGCTGGCACTTACGAATGTCAGGTATGTATGTACAGGTGTGTGTGTGTGTGTGTGTGTGTGTAAGAGAGAGAGAGAGAGAGAGAGAGAGAGAGAGAGAGAGAGAGAGAGAGAGTGAGTGTGGGGGGGGGGTCAAAACTACTGGTGTGGGAAAGAGGGAGTTAATTGAAGTACAGGTAAGGGAAGGGTCATAAAGAGAGAGAGAGAGAGAGAGAGAGAGAGAGAATACTAAAAAACATATATAACTTAATCAACATTCTCAGTACAAAATGTGTGTGTGTGTGTGTGTGTGTGTGTGTGTGTGTGTATGAATATGTATGTGTATAAGTGTAACTATATACCTGTGTAATCACCAGGCGTGTGTGTGTGTGTGTGTGTGTTGCAGGTGTCCACAGCTGAGGGCTTGGCATCACACTTGGTTAGACTTGAGGTGGTGGTGCCGCGTGCTGTCATCCCAGGCCGGGAGGAGCATCACGTGGAGGCTGGCTCCACCATCTCACTCACCTGCTTCATTGAACAGGTAACGAACACACCTCAACACCTGGACATTCGTAATTAAAGGTAGTATGTTTTTAGTAATATATCAACTGGATTTGTTTTTAGTATCTTATTTTAACGTTGATTTATTTATGTTTTTGTAGAGGTGATGATAAAGTTTGCTTAGAATAAATCGCAAACACACTTGGATACTCGTAACTTAAAGGTATTTTGTCTTTATTAATCTATCAACTATGTATTATGTAATTTGATTTATTTGTAGTATTTTATAGTTTTATTTTGAGGTTAATTAAGAGTATTCAGGTGTGCTTATTACCAAATCCTTTATACTATAAGTACAAAGGATTTGGTAATAAGCACACCTGAATACTCTTAATTAAAGGTATTATGTCGTTATTAATATGTCATCAACTGTGTATTGTCTAACTGGATTTATTGATAGTATTCTATGGTTTTATTTTAACTTTAATTTATTTATTTTCTATAGTTGTAATAGCAAAAGTAAAGTTAGATTTATTTTTAGTACATCTGGTTTTATTTTAACTTCAATTTATCTTTCCTGTGGTAGTGAAAGTAAAGTAAAGTAAAGTAAAGTTCTGTGTTGTGTTAAAGTAAAGCCCAAAAGGTCATGAGTTGTCCGTCCGTCACAGCGTCTCTGAATTGATGATAAGAACAGAAGGGTGGAATGTTTCCCTATCCAACCTAACCTCACATGACCTACCTGCCTTACTTACCTTACCTTACCTTACCTTACCTTACCTGCCAATCAACTGACCCTCGCCTCACCTGTCCTCCCTTACCTTACCTTACCTTACCTTACCTTACCTCCCCTCCCCTCACCTCACCTCACCTCACCTCACCTCACCTCACCTCACCTCACCTCACCTCACCTAACCTCACCTCACCTCACCTCACCTAACCTAACCTAACCTAACCTAACCTCTCCCTCCCCCCCAGAGTCCCGTGGCGCCGCAGTATATCTTCTGGTACCACAACGCACGTATGATTAACTACGACCGAGAGCGAGGTGGTGTCACGGTGCACATAGAGGCTCGTCCAAGGGTGGCTTCGCTCCTCCGGGTACGGGACGCGCGCACTGAAGACTCCGGGAACTATACTTGTGCCGCTGCTAATACTGAGACTGCCTCCGTCACTGTCTACATTACGGAGGGTGAGTTGAGTTTGGTTGGTTGGGTTTGGTATGTTTGGTTAGGTTAGATTAGATTAGGTTAGGTTGCTTCCCTCGGTCTTGTGTTGTGTTGGGGTTGTGTATAGTAATGTTAGGTTAGGGTAAGTTAAGTTAGGTTAATTAAGTTAGGTTATTCCACGTTAGTTTTTTACTTCATATATTTCCCGCTACGTTCCTCTTATTAATTAACCGTTGTTCCCTCCTCCTCCTCCTCCTCCTCCTCCTCCTCCTCCTCCTCCTCCTCCTCCTCCTCCTACAGCTGCAAATAAGATCGCAGCGGTACAGCCTCGCGCCCCAGACAGCAGTGCGGGCCCAAGACCATCCCTTCCCTTACTAGTGGGCGTGGCACTGCTGGCACTACTACTACTACGGTGCCACTGAACACACATACACACACACTCACTCACACACGCACACACACGCACTCCCTCAGCCCCTCTACTCCCTCCCCCCCTCCCCCACGCCCTATACCACCGCCTCCTTGCTCCCTCATGGATAAATTGACGGCAGTTGTTCGAGCCTTTCGCCGCCTCCCAGCCACCTCGCTGCCTCCCAAGGACACACACCAGCACCAGCACCAGCGCCATCTAGGCAAGACGTCACCACCTCCTTACGGCCTCGTGGTTCATGTCCTGCAATACTCTGTCCAAAGATTGTTATAAAGGTGAGGACAGTGATTGTATATTGTTCTTGTTGTTTATTCCTTGCCTCGTAACCTTTATTCCTCTCCTTATTAGTTATTCCTCGTCTCGCAATCCTTTACTCCTCTCCCTCACTTCTGTCTCCTTGTTTTCTTTTTTTAATATTAGTTGTTTGTTGACTATATTTCTTGGATTATCAGTTTCTTCTACCGTTTTTTGCTATTTATATTAACCGATCAAATGTTTTATTCGTCCAAAAAAAAGGTTCAGTAGTGCCTTCAAAGTAGGTTTGTATAAAAAATAAAGTAGTGAATCACCAAACAGATCTTACCTAACGTACACTTGTATAGAGGTTGTTAAATGCATCAATAAAAAATATAAAAAAATATAAAATAAATAAATAAAAAGTTCACGCATCACCTGACCTCCTGACCTTCCTACAGGTGATGATGGGCTTGACCTGACCTCCGGGTGAGTGGCGGGGGCTGCAGGTGACCACGTGACCCGCCCAGGTGTGTGCTGCGCGGGAACAATACTCAACACCGTCGTACAGGACCCAACACTTCCTCAGTCTTGACGCCTCCTTCAGCGCCTCCCACGGGAACACTGCGAAGGGAGGGAGGAGGACCAGAAAGCAAACCTAACAACCTGAACACTTACACCTTAACTACCTAACAACAGCGGTAATCACAGTCTTGAGGGAAGTGATGATACTCTATAATGTGTTAAGAAGGATACTTAAGCCACGCCGCCGCCTCTCCTGTCCTGGGTGTGGGCGTGGGTGTGGGTGTGGGCGTCTGTCTCTACCACCACCATCACCACCACCACCACCCCTCCTCCTCCTCCTCCTCCTCCTCCTCCTCCTCCCCCCTTACTCTAGAGTGGCGTGTAAGACTGTGTTCAATACGTTACTTCCAATATAAATACCAGTTCACGTTTTCTGTGACCTTAGACGTAATAAAAACAGCTACGACTTTAATAATTATAATGATACTAGTAATAATGATAATGATAATAATTGGTGAAAATATGTATGTTCTAAGTACATATTTTCATCATTATTCTCCAAAAGGGAAAAATTGTTGGTATTTTTCTCTCAAATGGGTTTTTTTCCTTCTTTTTTTCCCCCGTTGGTGCGAGAGGAAAGTACTTGATGTCCTGTAATGCTTTATTTTCCCCCGGGGCCAAGCAATAAGACAGACTTTACCTTCCTTCAAATGTTGGATAGTGAAAGTATAATTATAATTCACTACTCATTCCATCTACTTCAATTATTTTCTTTATTTTTCAATCTTCAACTTTTTTTTTTCTTTTAGGTCCTGGTTAAGATCAACACCTCGTCCTCTTATTTAAGTGATTTAATGTACATAATACTACTTATAAAAATCATACGTTATTTATTATACGTAAGTGTGAATTGTGTATATCCATGTATTTTGTGACTGGTAAATAGTATACATATATACATATATTTTTATAAAAGTTATATAAATACTGATATATATATAACCATTGTAACAAAGTGTTTCAATATTGTATACCTCAAGATTTATAGACTTCCTTCCTTCCTTCCTTTCTTCCTTTCTTCCTTTCTTCCTTTGTTATATTTTGGTAATTAGGTTTCAATATTAATCATCATTTATAACATTAACACACACAGGTAATTATCACGTTAATCACCTTTTATAACACACACACACACACACACACACTAAGAAAATTAACTCACTAACTTAAATAAATAAATATAAACAAACACGGTAGGGAATTAATGGACATACATACATACAATTTACACCAAACCAAAAAAAGTTAGCAATTAAATAAATAACAGAAGAATAGGACAAGTGATTCAAGGCAGCGAGATAATGAACGCGACGCTTCAAACACGAGTCGAGACAAAGGCTTCATCGAGGTGGCCAAGTGTTGCTGGGAGCCTATCAGTGCGACCCAAGACACCGTGGAGGGAGGACCAACTGGTGTCTGTCCTTCCCTCTCTCCGCTCCTGCAGCCTTACCACGCCCTCTGCTCACCCTGACACTCCATTGCTACTCCTGAAGGTGGCGTAAGTGTGACGGTTAAGTTAAGTAAGTGTGATGTGTTGAGTGTGAGTGTGTAAGGCAGTGGTTCCCAAACTGAGATGTAATATAACTGTTTTTCGTGGGTAATGGAGGGGTGACAGGAAGGAACCTATTTCTAGTGTTTTAATACAGCCATATACATCAATATTGACAACATTTTGTGAAGGATAGCACGCCTTATGTGGCATGTTAAATTGGGTAACAAGCTGACCAAAGTTTGGGAACCACTGGTGTAAATGACTGGCTTGAGTAAGGTAAAAGTGAGTGTGACGGGTAGTTGTGGTGATGATTAGCTAATTTGGGCTTAAATACCTGGTTGATTTATTAGATGTTAAGTATATAGTGTTGTTTTTTTTTACAAGGTGGAAATGGTGTGGTTGTAAACGGTTGGTCATATTGTTTCATGAATGGTGTTAGGTTTGTGAAATTAACAGACGTTAAGGTAGTGACGGTGAAGTGTGATGCATTTATGTGTTGATGTAGTGCTCGTAAGAAGGGGGGTCAGGTCACTATTACTTGTCTCCCTCCTCAAAAAGGCAGAGACGGGCTAACTAGGACCCCGTGTGAGTGTGGCAGGTTGTGGCAGAGCTGATAGGGTTATCTGCTTCCTCAAGGCAGTGTGTACAAGTGTTGGAGATGCTATCTAAAAAAAAAAGTGAGCAGAGTTAGCCAAGCCACAGTGTGTAGTAGATTGATGATCTGGATCCCTGAGTTTAAAGATCTTCTAGGCCAAGTCTGGTAAGGTGTCGCGAGGCGGTGTTTGGCCGAAATTTAACCTGGGACAAGCTGGCTATATAGAAGGAAGGTCACGCGTGAGTGAGGTGGCGAGGCGAGCAGTGTTTTTGAATGGATGTGCAAGTCAGGGAGTTGTACAATTTTCATCACTGCATGCAAAATGAAACTAACTATACTTTATTTTTTCAGGTCCTGTCGTCAGTGTCACGGGAAAGACCAGACCAAGCAAGGCTGCAGTAGCCTGGCCTTGCTAAACGAACTCACACCTGCTACTCTGTTAGTGACGTATGTGCGACAGTTTTAGGTTACCGAGAGCACTGCATGAGGCGATACAAACAATGTTTAAGTGTTCTCATTAATCTAGAACATTTAGTCACTAACAGAGCCAGATTGTTTAACGTTAGGGAGGTGTAGGTGAAGTAAATACCTAATGCAATACATATTTTTATTTTGTAATTTATTAATAATTTATACTTTATTTTTCAGGTCCTGTCGTCAGTGTCACGGGAAGGAAAGGCGTGGGTGAGACCAGACCAGACCAAGGAAGGAAGGAAGCAAGCAAGGCTGCAGTAGCCTGGCCTTGCTAAACGAACTCACACCTGCTAGTGACGTATGTGCGACAGATTTAGGTTACCGAGACTGCATGAGGCGATACAAACAATGTTTAAGTGTTCGTATCGCCTCGTGCAGTGCTCTCATTAATCTAGAACATTTAAGTCACCAGATTGTTTAACGTTAGGGAGGGTAGGTGAAGTAAATTATTAATAAATACCTAATGCAATAATACATATTTTTATTTTGTGATTTATTAATAATTTACACTATTTCCAGATTGTATGCGGTGTTGAGAGGTCGTCTACAGCATTCCACCAAAGGGAGATTTGGTCCACAGGAACTACCACCACCAGGGAAGGCACGAAGTTCTTGTTGCGTCCATCTGAAACGAAGAAAATTGTAATAGCAGTAAAGAGACATATTGGTACCTTATTTATTATTATCCCTCTTTAAACTACTACGTTACTAATAATATAATAATAAAACTCCTCTCGCACACAATTGACGAAGTGGAAGCTAAGTAAGTAATCCTTTTTTACTCAACCAGCCAGCTGGTGTGGCGATCCTCTACACTTGAATGGGTTGGCAGCAGACCGTACCAAGAGGTGACGGGAATGAACTCTTCACCTCGAGTCCTGGGTGTAAGTAGACTAGACAGCAATCCTGTAGGCGGCGACGATAACGTAGTACAGGAGACAAGCACAGACACACATAATTAGTCGATACAATCAAGTCACCAACACTAAAAGGTGAACAATTAAATATCGACATCCATTCCCAAAAGAATAGTAAACTTACTAAGAAAACCTACGGAATGTTTTAAAAGGCAAGACTTACTTAGTGGAATTTAGAGTGTTCCACCGGTGCTGGTGTCTGAGCCTTGGATGGTCTGCAGTTTGGTGTGTAGTCAGGAAGGATTACACGTGACAGCTCTAGAAAAGAAAAGAAAAATATCACAATATAATACTCCTAATAAGTTATAGCGAAGGTTTGAAAAAAGTTATATTAGCAAGACGGAATAAATTGTTAATGAGCGAACTAGTTAATTGGATGAAGGATTGAAGGGTAGAGAGTAGATGGTGGGAAGGGGGGAGGGAAACAAGCTAACTAACAGACAAAGTAGGGGGGGGGATAACAATGGAGAAACTATCGAACAATTACCTAGTTAACACCAATTCATGAGTTATGGCTCAAACATTGAGAAAAATTTTTAATATTCACAAACAAAGTGATGTATAAATACCCGTTGGAGAGAAAATAAGGTTTGATACTCACCTAACTTACGTAAGAAAGAGGAGGAGGAGAAAGAATGTCGAAGAGGACAGCAGGAAGAGAACAAAGAAAAAAAAAATAGAAAGAGGATAAGAAAATTGAGGATAGGAGGATGAAGACTAGGAAAATTAAGAATAGAGGAATATGATGAAAGACAAGGAAAAGGTCATGGAAATATGGGATAGAAGGACAAAGACAATGAAGAAGTAAAGACAAGAAGGATGATAATGAAGACTGTAACAATACGATGAAATTAAATACTACCAAGAGAACCCTTACCTCCGCCTCTCACCACGGCTGAGCACACACTGAGCCCCCTTCAACTGATCCACTCCCTCTAATGCCTCACTCACTCCCTTGCTTCGAAACACTAATTCAACCACGAAGCAAGGAAGTGGAGAGAGAAGAAGGAGAAAAGAAGGAGAGATAAATGAAAACAGGCAATAACTAGGAGACTTAGTGAATAGTATTGCTAATCTGAAAAATGAGAAAAGGAAAGTAAAATATTAAAAAGAATTATTATTTAACTATATTTAAAATGGTTTGTAAATGGTTCTATTTGATCACTTTTTCATAGCAAAGGGAATGAAAGGAGGAGGAAGGGAAGGAGGAAAGAGGAAACGAGAGAATAAGGTGAGAACGAATGAGGGAGGGAAAGAAGGAAGGAAATAATAGTAACAAACTGTAATGGTATTTATGATTTCATTACTCACGGAAATGTATCCAATAATATCAATGCTATTTTTTCGAATCTACATCTTTAACATTTACTAATCTTTGTTTCTTAGTCTGTGTTTGCAATTTCTCTACTATTTTTTTTATATATACCAAAACAGGGTCTATCCTAACCACTATTTATTTTCATCACCCTTGTCTGTCTGTCTGTCTGGCGCCTTGATCAGGTTTTAAAGGAAATACACTTTGTTACGTCACGCAAGGACAAGCTTAGAAAGGTCGAGGCAATACTCGTAACTTTATCATAATAACAATTACATAATAAAAGGACAAGGAAATCAGGGTAGTTAGTTGGCTTCATTCATATTATTATTTACATTACTATTTACATTACTATTTACATTACTATTTACAGTACTATCTACATTATTATTGACTCGTTTAATGATGCAATAGTTACTTAGGGTTAGTGTTAGGATAGTGAGAAAAGGAGAAATAGAATTAATGTAGACTGATTTATTAATTATAGAAAGAAGGAAGGCAAGGGACAATAAAATAGGAATATAGAAAAGAAGAAAGGAAGGAAGGAAGGAAGGAAGGAATGAAGGAAGGAAAGCAAGGGGGAAATAAGACAGGAATATAGAAAAGAAGGAAGGAAGGAAGGAAGGAAAGGGCAATAAGATAAGAATATAGAAAAGAGGGGATGAAGAAAGGAAAAATGATAAATTTGAGAGGAAAAAGGAAAATGTTTAATATGTGTTGAAAATAAGTTTGTTGCCATTACTAATTATTAATGATCCACACAACGAAATATCCAAGATGTGTTGTTGCTTAACTAACACATCCAAGGCTATCCACACACACACACACACACACACACACACACACACACACACACACACACACACACACACACACACACACACACACACACATACACACACACACACGCACACGAACACACACGACCTCACCTAAACAAACAAACTAACACAACTTACAATAACATTAAACAAGAATCAGATCAAACGTCAAACACCAAAACATAAGCAGATAAAACTAAACTAAACACACTAAAACAATAAATAAAAATAATATACATTCCAATTGATAACAAACACCTTTTCAA
>JAPQNM010000030.1:4542569-4555069 GCA_029783475.1 Metacarcinus magister | reverse complement strand
TTTGAAGGTCCTTTTTTTTTTATATCTGTTGTCCATTGTTGGTCCTGGGAATAAAAATACAGTGATAATAGTAATAGTAATTCCTCTAGTAGTAGTAGTGGTTTATGGTTATTTCGCCCACACGTCAATTCGCCCACAAGACTTTTCTTCCACACGCTCCATTGGGCTTTTATCGAGTGGTAAATAAAGAACTCTAAAAGAAAAGGGATAATGTGGAGACAACATTAGCGTGTTTAATAATTACATGTCAGATAGAATTAAGGTTGCAGAATATCATGCAATATATATCAACTTCCGGAAACTTGTGAAAGCAAAAAAAAAATAAACAAGGCCTCAAAATTAGTAGGCTAACCTTATCTCCATATTAGCCAAGAAAGGTTATATGCAAGTATATTAAATGCATGCGCTAAATATAGATATGGAATTCAAACTTTAAAAACCTACTTAACTGAGATATCAAGTGGTGACGTTGACGAATCTTTACACCCGTGCAACAAGTTCAAATTTAAGGTATTTTGGCTCTGTGGGTCTTAACTTCTATCTCTACCTGTTCTGTATGCTTCCCAAGTGCTAATGATTTCACAGGTGTCCATTAATCAGCAAGAGAAATAACCTTGCCCGTACAATTACAACACACTCAATACACACCTCTACACAGTCTGCCATCTTGCCACGAACTGATTCAATCTTATAGCCATCACCAATTACAAAGCATAGGTAAATGAATCACTAAATACCAATTGAAAGGTGCAGTTAACAAGTGAGAGATAAATGAACCACTAGTAATCTTGGGCGAAATTATTACCTATTCCATAGTGTGGGTGAATTGACTTGTGGGCGAAGTGACCGGATACCGTAGTAGTAGTAATAGCAATACTTATTACTATTATACTACTACTACTACTACTACTACTACTACTACTACTACTACTACTACTACTACTACTACTAAAACCAACATAAATAAAAGAATTAATGACATACCTTTTAATCTCTCTTCCATTTCTTCCTTTGTTTACTCATTTACTTTCATAATTACTTCAAATGACACCTACCATTTATCTCTTATCTTCCCTCCTTTACCTACACATTTACTTTCTTTAATCTTTCTTCCATTCCCTCCTTTACCCATTTAACCCATGTTTTTCTCTCCTTACAGAATGGGGAGTTTCACGTACGCTTACCCATTTAATCACTCATTCTAACCCATATTTGTTATCTCCATACTTACAGAATGGGGAGTTTCACATCTAAACCACAGGTGGAAAAAGTCGAGTGCGCTGAAGACCAAGTGGGTGTACCTGAAGGAGTTGTGGCGGGGAGGGCATTACTGCAGTGGGTGAGGGAGTCTATAGCACACCTTCCCCCACTGCTCCCTAGGCTCTACCGTACTCCCCCACCTCTCCCATCACCCTCACCTCCTTCAGCAGCACCCTCACCTACCACCCCTACACGTGCGCCCATCCCCGCCCCTTCCTCCTCCTCCTCCTTCAGGGTGATGCAATGGAATATTTTAGCTCAAGGTACGTGGGTGGTGTTAATGATTATAATTAAATGTTTTTTTTAGTATTAGTATTAGTTTTATTAGTTATGTGTGTTTTGTTATTATTTATTTTCAGCCTATAAATAGTAGTAGTAGTAGTAAAGTGTGTCTATTACTTATTCCCAGCCTATAAGTAGTAGTACAAGTATTAGTATTAGTAGTAAAGTGTGTGTATTACTAATTTCCAGCCTATAAGTATTAGTATTAGTAGTAAAGTGTGTGTGTATTACTTATTTCCAGCCTATAAGTATTATTAGTAGTATTAACGTGTGTGTCTTCCTTCTTTCCAGCCTTAGGTACACATGCAGATAACTTTGCCCAGTGTCCAAGGGAAGCGTTGCAGTGGGACACACGCAAGTTTAGAATCCTTGAAGAGGTTCTCACACACCTGCCTCACGTCCTCTGCCTTCAGGTAAGTTAAGTTAGGTTAAGTTAAGTTACGTGCTCTGCCTTCAGGTAATTTAAGTCCTCCCACACTGATTAATAATACGACAGGTGAACATTTGGTAGGAATTAAGACTTTCATTAATGGTTTGGTTTGGAAATTCGTGTTGTCATGTAAATACTATAGGTAAATACATGAGTAACCTCCCTTTGTGTTCCTTCAGGAGGTGGATCACTTTGGGTACCTGGAGAAGGTGTTATCTAAGCAGGGTTACCAAGGTGTGTTCATGCCCAAGCCAGACTCACCCTGCCTCTACCTGCCTAACAATAATGGTCCAGACGGGTGTGCAATCTTCTGGGACGACACAAAGTTTGAACTCATTAAGAAAGAGTCGCGTGTGGTGGAGGTGTGGCATGTGCAGAGCAACCAGGTGTGTTTATGTGTGTTAATGTGTGTGTCATTGTATTGTCAGCCTTTAGTAATGCATGGATTCAATATCAGTATTATATTCTTCCCATTATTTCCTTGTGTGTTGGTGTAGAGTGCCACACATCACCCTAACCTAACCTAACCTAACCTTCCTTTGCCTTGGTTAGGTTGCCATCCTGCTAGTGCTTGAGGAGCGGTCTAGCGGGCAGCGTCTGGTGGTGCTCACGACTCACCTCAAGGCCAGGCAGGGCGCCCTCCTCGCCTCCCTCCGCAATGAGCAGGGCAAGGATCTGCTTTCCTTCCTTGAGGCCCACCGCGGCACTGAGCCCATGATAGTGTGCGGTGACTTCAACGCTGAGCCCACTGAGCCCGTGTACGCCACCATGACCGATGCGTCCACACAGCTCGAGTCCTCGTACGCCTTCCTCCACGGCGGGTCGGAGCCAGACTACTCCACGTGGAAGGTGCGCGGTGACGTGGATTGCTGCCACAACATTGACTACATCTTCTACACGCCGGACTCCCTCAAGGTGAACGGTGGCGTTGACGTGCCCACGGAGGAGGACCTTGGCCCCGGCCGCGCCCCGTGCCTGGCCTACCCCTCAGACCACTTCTCCCTCATCTGTGACCTTTCATTCTCCGAGGCGCACGTCCCACAGCGGACCAAACCAGAAAGCAGCCGATAACCTTGTGTTCGCATCTCAATGCAGACCCACACCAACACCAATGCAGCTTAGGCCTCGCACACTGCCAGTACACCTGCGCCCTCACCTGTAGCAGCCCCGTTAAGGCAGGACCCAGGAGTCAGGACCACAAGCACAGCCGCCATGCACTAGGAACCCCCCCCTACCCGGCGTGGAGGACCAACCTGTAGTCACTGCAGAACATAGTGTAGAAGCAGATTGAGACAGAGTCCAGAACATTCACGCCCAAGGACAAGGACGGGATCAGTGGAGTGTTGGCACCCTCACCAGCGTGTGTGTGTGTATGTGTGTGTGTGTTGAAGGGATCACCCGCTGGGCTGTGTGTGGTGATGTGGTGATATGGTGATGCCTTCCTGGTGACTTGGAAGTACAACAACAAGTGTGAATACAAGCCCTTCAACACTTACTTTACTTTATGTTAGGTCATGTTAGGTCAGGTCAGGTCAGGTCAAAGCTGCGAGTCAGTACTTATTACATTCTCAGTTAGGTTTAGTTTGTGACGGAGACTCACACACACTCACTCCTCAACGTGTATCAAACATCTAGTAGCTATCTATCTATCTATCTATGTATATATCTATTTACCAGGCCAACAGCACCTTGAGGGAGTAGCCGAGACGAGACACACACAGACACGCTCCTCGGGTCAACAGGTCACACCAAATAAGTGTGACCTCAAAGAGTGTCCAGGCTACGTATGACCCAATATTTAAGGTTCAGGGACACTTGACTCTCCCTTCCCCCTCTGCACCTTGTCTTTGTAGAATGCATAGAGGAGGGGCTTCGTAGTTCCCTCGCTGGGTAGAGTGTGTTAGTATTGTTCCACCAGCACCACACGGCTCTAGAAACTGTCTTTTTTTTATTTATTTATTTTTTCTATCTCAGTCTGGCCTTCAATTAACTCACAGGTGTCTTGTACATTATGTTTGTCAAGGGTTAATTGATACTGGCCAGTCATTAGCAGCCTTAATTACATCGTTAGGTTGATTTAAGTTATACTGCAGACTTTTTAAAAAATAATGAGTGAAGATTATAGTAATGGATGTAGTAAACTATGATGAACAATGTGTGTTGAGTGAGGCTTCAAAGAGAGAGAGAGAGAGAGAGAATTTTAATGTGTGAATGATTTTATTTATTACATTCTGACACGAGACAAATTCAATACACGTTATACAATAATAAAAGAGATTGTGATATTGAAGAGAGAGTGAAACAAACATAAACACACACACACACACACACACACACACACACACACACACACACACACACACACACACACACACACACACTCTCCTAGATATGTGCAGCTAAATAAAGAATACAATACACACATAAATACACATAATAATACAGGTATACACACACCGATGTATTACCTTTGAAAGTATAATTGAATGTTCCTCAGGCGTGGCATTGTTTTATGTTAATTAATAGTTAATTATCTTAGTTCTCTCTTTTTATATTATATTCTCTGTATTACTTACTTACTCTTCAGGGACTATTTAGGTCATTCAAGTTTGATCAATTACCCATTATGTATGTGTGTAATTATGTTATTGTATTACCCTTACACACCCCACCAACACCCTTACACACACCCTCCTATCACCCATACACCCCCTTACACATCCCCTACTAACACACCCTTAACACACCCTTCCAACACTACAATACGTCTACCTAAAGTGTTCATACAAGGAGCAAGACTTTGAGTGCATCTTGTTTCAGTGAATCTTAATCTTATGATGAAAGTACAGTTTGTAATGTTATGTATTCTCTGTACTATTCTTCATTGTCACGTTATGTACTTGAATGAGATTACAAACAAACAATTACAAACTCATTCACTATTTCATTCATATATATATATATTATTTTTGTTCTAATTTTATGAAGTGTATATTTTGTATGGGGAAAATAATTGTGATATGACTTGTTCAACGATAAGAATGGATTTATTACAATGTAAGTAAAGTGATCAACACGCTGTGCAGTAGGTTTCAATTCTACTTCCCCAGGATTAAAGGTGTCTAAATAATCCCCTTGAACTAGGCACCAATACATACACACTATAGTTATGTTTGGGTTAATGATGAAGTGCTGTAACCTCTCACCAAGCAGCTGCCGTGACCCAGGACTGACCTCACAACTTTTAGGTCACAAGCCGAACACTGCACCACAGAGCCTCCCCGACACCCCTGACCCTGCCCCCCGCCCTATGCTTCCCAAGGACATAAATAACATAAATATAGTGAACCAAGAAACACTGAGCTACAGGGCAATACAATACACCAACACTCAACTCAAACTCTCCATCTGGTAGCGAGAAGCTTTTCAAACACGGACAAATTTAAAGAAAAAAACATTAAAACTAAAATTTGAAAAAAAGAAAGAGAAAGATGATTTGATGAAATGATTAAAACACATTTGATTGATAACTTGACTTACTTGGGTTTATCTAGTGTAGTTTTAGGTCTTGTTAATTGGTTCCTGTCCTAGCTGTTCCCTTTATTCATTAGTTAAGAGTTGAAAGTCCTGCTGCTCTCCTTCACCTCCTGTGGGAATGAATAAAAAGATGTTACACTCTTCATATATCAAAGTGAATAATAGTCTTGCTTACAATGAATGGGGTTGAAGTAGTGAATATTCTCCCTCCACACCTGCATCCACTTCTTCCACACCTGCATCCACTTCTTCCTGCTCTGGTCTGGTTTGGTGAGGAAACTTAATTTGCATTCCTTCCTTACTTCTGCTACTTTAAAATTCAAGGTTTATAAATGCATACATTGTTTTAAGGTTTTTTTATGATATAATTTTCTCATTGTACATGAATCAATTGTTGGCTTATGAATAATGTTAAATAATTGAAAGAAAGAAAAAAAAACAGGATAGTCACACACACACACACACACACACAACTGAATCTACATTAAACTTCCTTTTTACCATATTATATTTTCAATAATGTAGTGTTTTCTGAAAATATTTACATAATTTTTTTTTTTTTTAAATATTGGTTAAACGCAATGAATTTTCATATAGGTATTGTATTGTTTTTTTAGAATATTGTATCAATGAAGATTTTAAACATCATACAATTAACAGAATTAACACTAATAATAATATTAGTAGTACGTAATAATAATAATAATAACAATAATAATAATAGTAATAATAATCAATCTATAATAATAATAATAATATGTACTTTATCTTTACATTCAATTCAGGTTTCAGAAAATTGGTTGAAAATAAATCTATAAAGCTATACAATAAAAATCAAAATTGCTTAATTAAGAAAAATACGTCAAAAAAAACTATACTTCCATGAAACATTTACATTATTTTTTGTATATTGTAACAGTTGGTAAGTTTCATTAGACTTGATTCATTAGCAGGAGTACAGGTGATCAAAACGCATTCCGGTATATCACTTACAAAAAAAAAACAGAACACCTAAAAAAATCAACAAATATGAACAATGAAACAGAATGAAACTGATAATAATAATAATAATAATAATAATAATAATAATAATAATAATAACGACAAAAAGAAAATAAAAATTACAATAAACAGACTTATAGAATCACACAATTACATCTTTACCACATCAATATACATTCACAATACATTCACAATACACACACATAAAAATAAAATAAAAAATAGATAAATAAATCAATTCAGCAGGTCATTGGAAAAAGCTTGACCTGTGCTTGCTTGACCTAATAAAAATCGGAGTTCCTGGAAATATTCACAGCAAGGCCTTGTAGATTTTCATTAGGTAACACTTGGTTTTTTCTTCCCATTGAGTTCTTTTCAAATTCTAACTCTAATTTGTCCTCTCGATCAATTCCCTTCTCATCCGCCTCTTCCTTCTCGACTATCCTAGTGTCTTCCATCGAGATCCAGACGTCTGCCTTGATCCGTGCATTCTGTTGTGCGTTCCGTCTGTGTTGCATCTTACGCCACACTGCAAAGAGTATCACTAATGCACCGCAGAACAAGGAAACTAATGTGAATATTATGATTACTTGATTATGTGTTATGGTGGTGGTGGTGGTGGTGTTGGTGGTAGTGTCGGTGTTGGGGTAGTGGTGGTAGTAGTTGTTGGTGTGGTTTGGTGTGGTAGGAATTGGTGTAGTAGTAGTAGTGGTAGGAATTGTAGTAGTAGTGGTAGGAATGGGTGTAGTAGTAGTAGTAGTAGTGGTAGGAATTGCAGTAGTAGTGGTAGGAATGGGTGTAGTAGTAGTAGTAGTAGTAGTAGTAGTGGTAGGAATTGGTGTAGTAGTAGTAGTGGTAGGAATGGGTGCAGTAGTAGTAGTAGTGAAAGAAAGTGATGTTGGTGGCGGTGGTGGTGGTGACGATGGTGGTGCTGTTGGCGGTGGTGGTGGTGGTGATGTAGTGACAATTGGTGTATCTGCTGTAGTATTAATCATAACATCTCCTGACGGTGTAGATGTAGGAGGCTGTAGGGAGGTAGATGTGAGGCCAGGCTGGCGAGAGGTGACTGAATCGGGCGCTGTCAAGATCGGATGTTGCGAAGCCATTCCAAGTTGTTCTGATGTTGTTGGGTCATGTATTGTATCTGTAGATGTTGTAGTTGTAGTTGTAGGTGGTGGTGGTGGTGGTGGTGGTGTTGTTGTTGTTGTTGTCTCTACGCCAGCTGGGTTAGGTATTGGTAGTGATGCTTGTGGGTTTGAGGTGGTAACTCCGTCTTCATTTGGTTGGACAGCGATGACGGCACCTGAAGGGACGGTAAAGTATTATAATGATGTGTAGGAGTTTGGAGTCGAGTGGGTGATGCAGGAATGAATTAAAAAGTCATGAATATATATAATGAGATCAAATAATAATGTATGGCTTAGAGATTGTAATGTATGTATAAAAATTTTCCAGACACACACACACACAGACACAGAAACAGAAAGAAAAACTCATCTTGAACTTACCCAATCCATTTAGAAAACACAAACAGCCAAATATTCTGAAAAACAACATATCCAGCCCCATGATTCCACCTCACAACCTCACAGACACTCACAGTAGTAATAACAGACTTTACAGGAAGCTTCAGTCTTGTGGGTATTTCTTTCCTTGTATCAATATCATTTCTTATCTCTTCCTTCAAAAATCAACGGATATGACAATGATAGTCTGGCATCCTGTTCCTATCTGCTTCTTACTTCCTGTTTTCTCTCACAGGTAGCAATGTTTTTTTCTGGGTACCAAAACCATATTCTTGTTTTTTTTAGTTATTATATTATCTACAGGCCGCCCACACACCCACACCCACACCAGCAGCACAGAGGATGATTCAATGTGATGTAGAAGAAGTTACGAGTAGAGGAGTAACACGAGGAATTGAGAAAAAATGAAAAAAATGAAATGAGGTTTTGAGTGGATGGATTGAGCAGAGGAGAGTGAGTGTGTGTTGAGGTGGTTTGGTGATAAGGTGAGAATAGAAGATGACTGCTTGGTGAAGAGAGTGGTAGTAGTAATTGGGTAGTTAGTAGTAGAGTGGAACAAACTCAGCCAGCATGTGTGTGTGGTAAGTGCCGGGACAGTAGACAAGTTTAAGTAAAGGAGCTGTCTTGTGTAGGTTAATTATAGCCTCTTGCAGCCTCATTATTCTATCATGTTCTTATGAAGAGGATAGATGATGTGATCTGATGTGACAGGTGTGAGAGAGGTTGAGAGAAAAAATACTCTTGAGAAATAAACCAAAAAATTTAATAATTATCAATCTCCTTCCTTGTTTGATGTAAGCAGATGTATGTGAAAGGAATAATGCAATAAATACAATACATAAACTGATACATCTTTATATATATATCTGAGAGGAGTCGTAACATCACACACCATCACTTACTGGAGCCGGCCGGGACACTTCACAACCGTCCGTACGTCTGTCTGTCTGTCCAGCCTCCTCCTTCACCTTCACCGCCTGTTTCACCTTCACCTTCACTGCACCGCCTGCTTCACCTTCGCAATGATCTCCGGCAGCCTTGAGCCTTCGAGGATGAGTACGCGTCTGAAGGGTGTGTACTGAGCATCCTCCTCGTCCCACTCTCCGGACATAGTCGAGTCACCCTTGACGCTGTACTCAAAACTTGCCTTGCATTCCTAGGGTGGAGAAAGTGTGTGTGTGTTGGATATCTACAGTTCATGAAGATTTTGTACGATGAGATTTGTGTTATAAATGACCTGTTCTATTTTTCCTATTCATGTGACCTCTATTTTGTCCATTAAAAAGATAGTACAGCAAATAAAAAGCAAATCATACATAGCAGAATAAGAAAATATTAAATACTGTCAATATGAATTCAAGTTTTTAAAAAAGTCATTGATTATTTGTATTAATGATTTACAACTACAATTCTAGATGACAAGCTGTAAGGGTTTTAAAGAGTAACCAAACACATATATTAACAACAAGTAACATTCCCAGTCTAAAGGTAGATACTTCGCTAATCTTATTATTATTATCTTTTACTATTATTATTTATTATTGTTATTATTCATTTTTCAACCCCATCATTTTGTATTACTCCCTACTGTATATTTTCACCTCTTGGGTTGCATATCTCTTATCAATAAACCGCTTACTATTATTATTATTATTATTATTATTATCATTATTAAACAGCAGGTTGGAGTTAGCAGCATGTACTAGTCACCTGCATTCATTTACTTTCTAACCTAACCTAACCTAACACCATAATGCAAACCGGTTCCCCTCACCTCTGCAATCACTTCCTCTTCCGGGTTTCCCCACAATTCTGTTTCAGTGTTCTTCTTCTTCTTCTTCTTCTCTAACTTGTACACTTTGCAGATCAATAATAAGTATGCAAAGTCGTAAGGCATCTTTTTCTTCTTGGCTTCGTTGATTTCTTTCCTAGAATATATGTGTATTTTATTTTTGTATTATTTCTTATCATGTTCCGCATCAAGATTAATTTCAGTTGTCTATCTTTTTTTTTTGTAATAAGGATAACTAAGTTTGGATACGATGCACAGTAAGTAAGAAAGACATTTTGAAATTATACGCACATTGTAAAATAAAATCAATAGTATAAATTCACACAACTGAGTGCGATTGAAATAAAAAAAAAACTATATCAATACATTTGCACAGAAAGAAAGACATTTTAAAATTTGAACCACACTGTAAAATAAAATAGATAAAATAAGATAAATTCACACACACAAAACTGAGAGCGCTTAAAATAAATCAAATCAAATAAATACATTAACAAAATTGAGCTGGATTAAAATAAAATAAATAAAACCAATACATATTACCACACTTATTTTACCTTAGACAATCAAACACTGGGATTGCAAACTGTGGAGGAAGGTTGACCAGCCTCTCGGAGATCAACAGACCCACATGTTTGCTTTCATTGCCGAGGATGTCCCGAAGCAAGGCTGTGGTGGCGTCCGGGCCGCTGCTGGAACAACGCTCCACCAACGCACTCCTCAGGCCCGTCACGCACTCCTCGTCCTGGGTTAGAGTTGAGGTTAAGTTAAGCTGACTATACTAATGCTGGAACTATTTTAGGTTAGGTTAGGTTAGAAAAAGAAATCCGCTCCACCAATGCACTCTTCAGGCCCGTCACGCACTCCTCGTCCTGGGTTAGAGGTGAGGTGAGGTTAAGTTAGGTTAGGTTAGGTTAAGTTAAGCTAATACTGTAACTATTTGACTGTCTACTACAAGGTATAAGTTTGCAGAATAAAAGGGAAAACTTACAAGAAATCATAAACCATATACGTATATTAATAAAAAAAGAATTAAAAAAACTTTATATTAATGATGTATAGTGAACTCACTTTCCTGGATGTTAAGTTAATGACTGTAGTGACACCAAACACTTGTTGACTGTCATCTTCATCATCATCATTCTTCAATTCTTCTTCATCATCATCATCATCAAATTCCTCTGCATCCACTTGCTGAAAAAATACAAAATTAATAATATAATTGTAATTCTTAAGTCCCTCGTGGAATTAAAGAATGAATAATTGTAATTTTTAAGTCTCTCGGGGAATTGATATTAAGTATAATTTATTCTCATACACACACACAAACACACACACACACACACATATATAACCTAACACCACTACCATCCTTACATACGCACCTTAATAACCGAGCCAACATAGTTCTGTGATATGATGGTGTCCGTAACTCCCGACACATCCACCTCAAGGCCTCGGAAACACTGTTGCATGAGGCGCTTCATGCCGTGGAAGTCATTGTCAGTTGCAGTGAAACCCTCAAAGTCAACGTTGATCTAGTGAAGGAAAAATAGCATGAGTGATTTAGGTTAAGGTGTGTGGGAATGTGAGAAATAAATTAGTTAGTTTAGATTATCTTTCATTATTTGTGAGGAAAATAAATACATCTATTATAAGCAAAAAAAATAATTGGTTAAGAGACAGAAGAGGGAAAAATACGACAATATATATTATAACCTAAAAAAAAACATAAACTAAGAGAAATATAAGAAAAAATAACAATTGATTACGACACATACAAAGTTTAAAAACCAAATACAATATACATATCACAATCAAAATAATAAAAAGATTACAACTCAAGAAAACACAGAAAACTTTATAAACTTTGGCCGAAAATTATTGAACAGCCTCCCAAGACGCATTCGAGAGCGGACAAACAGCAGCACAGAGACGACTGCCACACGAGCCTCCAGTACCACACCGTCCACAGTCCAGTTAACCACATTAAGTACACACAAATAATGGACAGGTGTGGCAGCGGTAGACTACCAACTTAACCCCGGTGATCATCCTTAAACTCACCACAAGTAACACAAGTAAGTAAGTGATTAAGACACGTAACCTAACACATGGTTCTCTTTACTTACACTTTTGCCAATCATTTCGTCTTGTTCCATCTCCTCATCACTCTCCACCACTTGGTCCTCTATAGGGAACACTGCCCGGGGTTTTTTGAAGGGTCCAGGCATGCTTGTTCACCTGTTAATTACTTCCTTCACTTGTCACTTGTGCTCCTCGGGTCCTCGTGTCAAGACTGGGGGATCACGCGCTGGATTATCAAATGTATCAAGGGAATTCTAGTTCTACAGAGACAATGTTCTTATACTAATGTAATGTAACCTTTTTTTATAGGTTATAATATGGATTTAGAATAATGTTATTTGAGTGTAGCTATCGTGTATATATTCTTTGGTTGAATTATTTTGTTAGTGATGTCTGGCAGTTCAATTAGCAAGGGAAAGGGAGAACAACATTGGCCTACGGGATCACGCGCTGGTCTATCAAAGGGAGTTTTTTGTTCTACAGAGACAATGTTCTTATTTTAATGTAATGTAATCTCTTTTTGTGTTATAATATGTCTTTAGAATAAGGTTATTTTAGTGTATTTATCGTGTATGTATATATA
>JAPQNM010000030.1:4520069-4530069 GCA_029783475.1 Metacarcinus magister | reverse complement strand
AGGGATAAAATTAGGCGAACTGGTCACTGTGGTAGAGAGAGAGAGAGAGAGAGAGAGAGAGAGCGAGAGAGCGAGAGTGAGAGTGAGAGCGCCAGCATGTTTGTCATCCCTGAACCGGTCTGGAGGAAAGACCTCTCCGGGTAGCAGCCGTGGCACTGTCCTCCACAATCGGTTAGTGCCACCCTAAGGCTGACCCGCGGCCCCTCACCCCCCACCCCCTCCCCGTGCCCCCCTCAAGGCCAGGCGGGGGGAGGGGGGGCGGGGGGTGGGGGTGTGTGAATATCGAGTGTGCAGTCTTGGATATTGATTGTGACCTGCTGGGGTGAGGCAGGCCACCACCACCACCACCACCACCATCACAGTTGCCACAACGGTGTTTTTTTTATTCCAAGCAAAACAAAATCGCTCTTTTCTCTCCCAACCCAAAGCGATTCCCGGGTGTGTGAGTGTGTTTGCGTGTGTTTGCGTGTGTTTGTTTGCGTGTGTTTGCGTGTGTTGAGTGCCGCGGGAGGGTGTGAGGGGGTAGCGGCAGGAGGTAATTTAGAATGTGTGAGGTGATGTGGACACACTGCCCCCCACGCCGCCCCCCTGCCGCCCCCCGCCCCCCCTGTGCCTGATCTGGGGTACCCGCCGGATAGAAACACACCTCCGGGCCGCGCTATGCATTACTAAAGTGTTGATTTGAGTGCATTAATCTGTGTGTGTGTGTGTGTGTGTGTGTGTGTGTGTGTGTGTGTGTGTGTGTGTGTGAGAAAGTTTTTTTCATACTTTTTTCTCCTCTATATCGTCGTTTAAAGAGAAAGTTTTGATCTTGGTTGTGAAAGTTGTGTTGAAAAGGTTAATTCTGAGGTGACATTTGCCAAACTGTGTTGCAATTGTATGTTAGTGAAGGAAAGAAAAAAGATAATGTGGGAATTTTTTACTATTTGATTTGATTTCATGGGATTTGATTGCAGTATAATGTTTGCATGTGAATGAATGTGGAAATTTAATGCAGTTATGAAAGTACGGAAATGTTTTGAGTGCAATTAGATAAAAAAAAAAAAAAAGTTATTCGTTATCAGTTATTAGTTTTTTATTGATTCATTTATTTATTTATTCTTATTTTTTTCTTATTATAATTTTTCTTCTTCGATCTCTCCGTAGTAGATCATTTTTTCCTTCAAAATTTTCCCTTCCCTTGACTTTCCTCTTTTTCCCTGTTTCCTTCCCATCTTCCTTGTTTCCCTCCCTCCCTATCACCCTGTTTCCCTCCCTCCCTATCACCCTGTTTCCCTCCCTATCATCCACCCTGTTTCCCTCCCTCCCATCCACCCTGTTTCCCTCCCTCTTACCCTGTTTCCCTTCCTTTCCTTCTTTTCTACATTGCCAGAAATTTCCCTCCAAAAATTTCCCCATACATGAAAAACAACTTTATCCCACCTTTTCCCTCCATTATTAAAGGTTTTACTGTAACTGGATCGTATTTTTCCCTTAATATTAACCTAGTTTCCCCTTTATTTCCCCTAACACTCCTCTCCCCCCCTTAAGCCACCCTTGCGCATCGCCTCTCTCTTTTGTCTTCAGTCTTTGTGACGGCACTGTACGCTCAGGTAAACAAACTCTATTTAGCGTCATTTTCTACCTAAATAACGCTATTTTGAAGTATTCTAACACGCTAGAAGGAACTAATGGAGTGATTTATATATGTAGAGTAAATAATATATTGAGAAAAGGTTAGGAATAAGGGAAAATAAGGGATTATTAATAGTTGTGTCTCTCTGTCTCTTTTCCTCTCGTGTTGTGGTTTAGATGCTCATTTGTTTGTTTCTGAAATGGTATATTTTTATTTATTGGTGTTGTGTATAGCATTGTATTGTTAACATAGTAAGGGAAATGACCTAAATGGAACATATTACACCTTCTCGTCATTATTAGTAAGTTTGGTCAAATTTTACATCTACACCAGAATGCACTTGGATCTAAATAACACACGTTTTTCATATAGATTTTGATGCATTTGTAATATTGTAACATTGCTATCCTACCAATGTGTGTATTGTAAGATATCCTCGTCACCCCCAACAAGCCTGGGGACCTGGGGGAAGGCGGTTTTTTTTTTTTTTTTTTTGTGCGAGGGGCCGGGGGCAAAACAAAAATAATAGTGCTTTACGTTAAGACCAAGGTGCTATAATCACAAACTTAACCTAAACAGAACTCACGTAATAACCTCATTTTTCATATATTCAGTGGAATTAATTATTTGAAGTGCTTACAGATACAGCAGCCGTACCCCGTTGTCATCCCCTATTGGTACGGCATGCACCGGCATCACCCACCGGCATCACCCACCGGCATCACCCACCGTGTTCACATTAAATTTGACATTTTCATCGTACGAAGAGATTCAAAAACACTTATCAACAGAATAATCCGCTATTTGTACGGCCTGTGCCTTATTATTTATCTGGTAAAACGTCTTTCAAGTTATGTTAAGTTGATTATGTTAGGTTACTTACTTTGTTACTTACTTACTTTGGTAAATTTTGCCTGTTAACGGCACAGCTGAAGTGGGCTTCCACTGGCTCCAGGTCCCTCCTCAACCCCTATTCCTGGACTTGTTGTTAGGGTGTTGTGATGGGAGTTAGGGTATCCTGGTGTTGGAGGTTCATCTGGTATCCCAGTGAGCCACTTGTCCAGTCTCCCCTTGAAACACTCCACTGTGATGTTTGTCAAGTTATGGAGTTCTTTTGGGACACAGTTGAACAAGCGGGTACCATTGTGGGTGAACGTGTTATGCACCAGGGTTCTCAGTCTTGCTGTTGTGCCCTGCGTTTCCTGTACATAACACAGTCGACCTCTCCTGGGATGTGGGTTTACTACTAACCCAACATTTGGGTTTGATTAGGTTCGGTTATATAAGCTTTTTACTCAAAAGTTAGGCACGTGCCGTATCTATAACCAAGCACTATGAGGATACAGCTTACGTTAGGTTATGGTTAGGTTGGGTTGGGTTCGGTATGTATAAGCTTTTTATATTATATTACCCAAAAGTTAGGCACGTGCCATATCTATAAGCGAGCACTTACAGGTATGGCTGCCGTACCTGTAAGCTGTGCCTATCAGTGCTTACAGATGTGGCAGCCGTACCCCGCTGTCATCCCCTATTTGTACAGCTGCCGTACCTGTAACCACTGCCTTAATTATTTTCTCTTTTTAGTTTGGTTTTATGTGTGTGTGTGTGTGTGTGTGTGTGTGTGTGTGTGTATTCACTGTACAGTCTGCTGCTGGTCTCTCTCGAGACAGCCGGCCATCCCCCTATGGAAAGAGCTCAGAGCTCATACTGACCAATCTTTGGGTTGGACCGAGACCACTCACACACAACACACCGGGACAACAAGGTCACAACTCCTCGACTCACATCCCGTACCTACTCACTGCTAGGTGAACAGGGGCTACACGTGAAAGGAGACACACCCAAATAATCTCCGTCCGCCCAGGGGATCGAACCCTGGCCTCCTCGGTTGTGAGCCGAGTGCGCTAACCACTACGCTAGCGGACCGTGTGTGTGTGTGTGTGTGTGTGTGTGTGTGTGTGTGTGTGTGTGTGTGTGTGTGTGTGTGTGTGTGTGTGTGTGTGTGTGTGTGTGTGTGATGGTGGTGAATGAGGAAGAATAGAAGAAAGGAAGGAAGAGAGATAAGGTGAAAGAGACAAATAAAAGAAAGGAAGGAAGGAAGGAAGAAAGGTGTATAAGAGAAATTGAATAAAAGAAGGAAATATGGAAGGAAGTTGATAATGAGTTGATTATTGAAGATAAGAATGAAGGAAGAGGAGGAAATTAATGAATGAAGGAAGGAAGTGAAAGAAACCATGATAAAAGAAGGAAAGGAAAGAAAATATATCAAAATAATTTATGTGTGTGCGTGTGTATGTCTACATTTTCTGCGTCATGTATGTATACCTCTTGTGTGCCATGTACGGGTAATTTCTGCCGTGTACGCTTTATATATGTGTGCGTAAGTTATTTTTTTCATGTATGTTTAAGGTTTGATACGTACACATGGCACTCATCTGTCGTGTACGCTTTGTATGTGTGCGTGTGTGATTTTTACGTACACGACATTTATCTCGTGTACGTGTAATGCTTATTATTATTATTAGTAGTAGTAGTAGTAGTAGTAGTAGTATCATTATTGTTATTTATATGATTCTAGAGAGAGAGAGAGAGAGATAAATAATTACAATCATAAAAATATTCATAATTATACATTGATTTTGAAAAACTATAAATGTCATACACTTTCAGGTTAGGTTTGTTTATTAATTTGTTTTGCATTACCGAAGAAGTCTGAAGATATCCAAATGTTTATATTATTGTCCGAAGAATGAATAGTGAATGTTGTCAGGATTGTGGTGATAATATGTGGTGGTGGTGGTGGTGGTGTGTGGTGATAATATGTGGTGGTGGTGGTGGAGTAGCACCTTGGAGGCCGGGGTTGTCCTTGAGCCTGTAGGAGGCTGAAGTGACAAGGTGGTGGATGTGTTCTGATATTTAGTTTCTGTTTGGGATGGAAAGGCTAATTACGTGGTGTTGGAGGTGCAGCTGTGTGTGTGTGTGTGTGTGTGTGTGTGTGTGTGTGTGTGTGTGTGTGTGTGTGTGTGTGTGTGTGTGTGTGTGTGGCGCAGGTGTGTGTATGCATTCATTAGTGTGTGGTGGACAGGTTTGAGTGTTATTCTCAGGTGTGTGGTGTGTGTAGTGTCGTGTGTTCTGCCTGTACTCACCCTCCCCCCCCTTTGCAGGCTGCCCCGCTGTGAGGTGTGAGTGAGTGAGTGTGTGAGGCGTCGCCACCCTGGAGGCTGAGCCAACGAGTCTCGGCTGGAAGGGCCCCCCAGGACCCCCCTCCTCAGAGCCCCACGGGCCACCCTCCATCGGTCCATCGGGGTTCCCCAACCCTCCCACCCCCAACACCTACTCAGGGCCGTCCACCCCCACCTTCAACCCCCCGGGCCCCACGCTGAACCGGCCCTCCCCAGGACCCCCATCGGTCAACCCCAACCCTTACCCCCAGGGCCCCGGTGGCCCCCAACCCTTCAACACGCCTCCCAACAGTTTCTCGGGGCCCCCCACCTCCGGCCCCCCCTCTGTCCCCTTCCCCGGCTCCCCCGCCCCCTCCAATGCCTCCACCCCGGGCCCCGGGGGTCCTTCCCCATTCCCCGGGGCACCAGGGGGGGGTCCTCCCTCCAGCATGGCCCCCACCAGCCTGGCAGGGCCGGGACCCTCCCCCATGCCCTTCCCCTGCTCCTCCAACTACAGTAGTCCCACACCCTCTGGGCCACACATGAATGGCCCCAACAGCACCATGGCCCTGCTCGGCCCTCAGCAACATGCACAGATGATGAACGGCCCACCAGGACACCCGGGCCCATTCCCGGGGCCTGGGGGGCCGGGGCCTGGCTTCACCGGGCCGGGGGGACCCTTCGGACCAGGTGGGCCGCCCTTTGGGCCGGGGGGACCACCCGGGGGCCCTCCCATGCACGGCCCCATGCATGGCCCCATGCACGGACCAGGGCCACACCCCATGATGGCCCAGCTGGGTCCCATGGACCGCATCGACCAGGGGTGAGTGTCAACCTGGGCCGGGGGGGAATGTATGTGTGTGTGTGTGTATGTGTGTGTGTGTGTGTGTGTGTGTGTGTGTGTGTGTGTGTGTGTGTGTGTGTGTGTGTGTGTGTGTGTGACATGTAGTAGTAGTAGTGGTAGTAGTAGTGGTGGTTTTAGAGTGTATTAGTAATCTAGGAGTCTATCTGTGTTAGTAAGGCCGGGAGCAGACGAGTGACGCTGTGGCTCCACATGGCCGCGTTGGTGTGTGTCTGGGACGTGGCTTCACTCACATCTCACACACTGCCCCACACTCACATCTCACACACTGCCTCACACTCACATCTCACACACTGCCTCACACTCACATCTCACACACTGCCCCACACTCACATCTCACACACTGCCTCACACTCACATCTCACACACTGCCCCACACTCACATCTCACACACTGCCTCACACTCACATCTCACACACTGCCCCACACTCACATCTCACACACTGCCTCACACTCACATCTCACACACTGCCCCACACTCACATCTCACACACTGCCTCACACACTGCCTCACACTCACAGTCACATTTTTCTCTTAGCCACATTACAAACTAGGTATTACTAAATTAGGATTATAAAATTAGGATTACAATATGCCACGTTGGGTGTGGCCCAGGGGCGTGGCTCTGCACATACACACAGGCGACTCTGTGGTGTGGCTCAGTCAAGACACACACACTTCAACACACTTGAGTGTGGTGCCACAGCTTGCCGGACACAGAGTCACTCGTCTGCTCCCGGCCTAACACCTTCAACAATCTCACACACTGCTTGGATCTGTAAACTTAACCTCAAACTCATCCATTCTGTGGTGTATTTGCATCATTTTTCTCTACTCGGGGAACATATTTTTTTATTTGTTAATGTATTTTGATCTCTTTACATTATATTGTTTATAACAATAATGTAATACTTTAACAATACTATTATTTCTTATATAGGCGGTGTGGGCTACCTTAAGGTCCCCCAAGGCGTGTCCAGCATGTTTATTGCCTCGGACTCTTTTGACGCACATAATCTAGTTCTCATTTCTCAGGGGGCTCTGTGTGTGTGTGTGTGTGTGTGTGTGTGTGTGTGTGTGTGTGTGTGTGTGTGTGTATTTACCTAGTTATATTTATTTACCTATTTGTAATATACAGGAGAGAGTTATGTTCGTACTGTCCCGTCTCCAAATCTATTATTATCCAATTTGCTTTTGAAATCATGAATATTTGTTGCATTAATTACTTCTGCATCAAGTTTATTCCTTCCAGGCTTGTATGCTTCTATATGGGAAGATGTATTTGTTTATGTCTATCTTGCATGAAGTTCTTTTCAGTTTGTTCTCGTGTCCTCTTGTTGTTCTGTCCTAAGTAACACAAACAGATCATCGCTATCAATCTTTTCCACACCTTTTGATGCTCTATACACTGCTATAAAGTCTCACCTTGCTCTTCTTTTCTCATAAGCTAAATTTCTGAGGCTTGGAGACATTTTTGTAGCTGCTCTTTGTAATCTCTCAAACTTCTTTATATCTTTCTTGTTATGTGGTGACCAAATCATTGCCGCATATTCTAACTTTAGTCGAATCAATGATGTTATCAATTCATTAATCATCGCTTCATCCAGATATTTGAAAGGCATTCTTATATTTCTCAGCAGCTGTTATGTGTCTCATGGGGTTATATTATTATGTTTCTCTGGTGACAAATTATCTGTAATCCACACTCTCACAAATCTTTTTCAACATTTGTTTTGTGTATTCATTCTTTTTCCTCTTTGTCTCATTCTACTGCAGCCTATTTCCATCACTTTACACTTTTTGGCATTAAACTCCATTTCCTAAAGTTTCCTCCACCTGTGAATGTTATCTAGATCCTTTTGTAAATGCTCCCAGTCCTCTTTACTTTCTATTTTTCTTAGTAACTTGGCATCACCTGCAAATAGACTCATATAACTAAGGGGAGGCGGTGGTGTAGTGGCTAGTGGTGGGGCATACCAGCTCAGAGTCCCCCGTTCGAGTCCCGGTACCCGCTGGCCACTTTTCTTTGGTAATACCTTGGAGTGGCCTAAGATCACCTACATGCTGCCTCAACACTATCCTCGACGGGACTGCAATGCTATATGCGCGACGAGCTTCCGCTGGCACCATGAGCCAACCAATAACAAACGAGGCATCACTTAAAAAATCTAACTTGCGCTACTAATGGGCGGAGGCTGACCATCTAAGGCATCCGTTAAGCCTACCAGCGCCACGGGTTAACGATAAAAAAAAAAATTAACTCTTCACTCCCTCTGTCACATAATTTCCATAGACCAAGAACATGAGTGGCGCCAATACTGATCCTTGAGGAACTCCACTTATCACACTGCACCATTCTCACTTCTGATCCTTTATTACTGTTCTCATTTATCTGTTGTTGAAAAAGTCTTGCATCTATTTCAGCAAACCAGCCTTCAATCCTCCTACATTATCTAGTCTCCCAGAGGTACCTTGCCCAAAGTCTGCTTGAGGTGCTGGTAGATGCAGTCAACCCAACCCTCTCTTTCCTGTGTCACGTTAATCACTCGAGTAAAAGTTTAGTGAGTTCATTATACAAGACCTTAAAATTCTTTCTCTAAATTCAAACTGACCACCCGAGAGTGTGTTTGTCTCTTCCTAAAACTAACCATCTGTTCTTCACTATTTTCTCACACCTTTTTGTCTCTACGCTTGTTAATGATGCTGGTCTGTAATGTAATGGTTCTTCTTTACCTCTTCCTTTGTGAATTGGTATAATATTTACTCTTTTCTAATCTAGCGGTACTCTGCTCTCCTTTAGTGAACTCTCTATGTAACTTTCCTGCTAGCTGGTTACTGCATTCTTCCATTATATTATACAATTTGACACCATCTGGACCCGGCGCTTTCCTTACATCTTGGCTCTACATCAGTTGTTTTACTTCTTTTACGTCTACTTATTTTTGTTTTGCATTATATATTCCGTTGCTATAGTATTATTCATTCTAAATTCACTTCCTCTTGTATATACAGTGTGAAAGTTGTTGTTCGTCACCTGAGGCTGTTGTAATGCATCTGTGTACACTGTGCCTGCTACCTTCACCTTGTCTACTCACTCCATGCTTTTCATTTTTTCATTTATTTATCTATAGAAAAGTTTTGGTTCGTCTCTTCAGATTTTTACATATTCATTTCTAGTTGTTTTGTATTTCTCTCTATAAGTTTCTTCTTCCTCTTTTTTTTTACCTCCACTCGTTCCATGTTTTTTTCTCTTGCTAATATTGTTAATTCACATCATCTATTAAACCTTTCAATCTTTTTCTTTTCTCTAATAGCCATTTTTGGGGCGTAACTATCTACGCCTTCCGTGTATATTCGTTTAAACTCATCCCATTTTTTTTATTTAGCATTCCTTCTTGCATAAAAACTACTTCAATTTATCTCGGCAAAACATTATCTCAATCCTACTCAGTCTCCTTCACTATAACTCTATCTCCCATTCCTGTGTTCCTCTCTTCTTCCCTCTATTACACTATCATTAACTTCAAACTCACTAAGTACACAGTCACTCCTTCCTAATGGGCACTGGTAATTAACTTTCCTAATTACTTCCAGCTCCTTTGTCAATAGTAGATCTAGTTAGTCTTGATGCTTCTTCATTACCTCTCAATCTTGTGTTCACTTTCATTCACCGAGTCATATTGTTATTCACTACTAAACCCAACATTATACATCCTTATCATTCTCCTCCTCCTCCTCCTCCTCCTCCTCCTCCTCCTCCTCCTCCTCCTCCTCCTCCTCCTCCTCCAGTATACCATTCTTCCCAAGCTAACTTCTGTGCCGTTGAAATTTCCTTCCTTCCCATCATCATTATATTGTCACTGTTTCCTATCATATTCTTTCAACAATTGTGTATATGTGTCTTTCAGCTTGTTTCCCTCCTCTTCCCCCACCCCCCCCCAGGCATTGGTCTTGTTGTATGAGTATGGTTAGTCATGTTTCTTTACCTTAAGCGTTTTGAATTTAACTCTCTTTTCTTTTAGGTTATTTTTGAACTATTAATTGGAGACGGGACTTATTTTACAGCACATTTCTCTTACCTGTATGTGTATTAGGTTATCTTGGGTCCTCTTCCTCCTTGTTCAGTCTCAATAACAGTTTGGAAGAGTGATTGTGTGTGTGTGTGTGTTGTGTTCTTTATGTGTATGTATACGTGTGTGTGTGTGTGTGTGTGTCTATGTATCACGTGTTGAAATCATGTCCTGTACTTGTTGTGTCTCCGTCCTGACCTTGTGTTTCTGTGTGACCTTTTTCAGGAGGTGAGTGTGTGGCGCCTCTCTTCTTGTCCTGTGTGGGTATGTATGTATGTACGTGTGTGTACG
>JAPQNM010000030.1:4505069-4507569 GCA_029783475.1 Metacarcinus magister | reverse complement strand
TAATATTTGGATTTTCCATTTTGTGGCCCGTAAATTCCACCAGAATTGAGGTCGAAAAAGGTTTTCCCATTTTACTACGTAAATATTAGTCCTACAGGAAAGTTGTATAGAAGTAAAGTTATGCAGTTTGATAATGTATATCTCATATAGTCATTATCTTTTCAATAACTCAAATACCTATGAAGAAAATTTAAATTTTATGAAAGAAATTAATGCATAATACTTTACACTCCTACATCTATAATTATATTCCAATTCAAGTTCAATATAGCTCATTAGAACGAACGTTTCCTGCTCTTTCTTTTATAGTCTATGTGTTTTTTACGTAAACCCCATACATTTCGAGTTATTTCAAAATATGTGATTTATCTAAAAAATTCTAAGGGTGTACCCTACAAAATTTCATGCAAATTTCCACACCTCCGAATCTCATGAAAATTGGTACAATGAGGTTTTCGGTCATGCTGAACACGAATCTGGAATTAGATTTGTCATTACTATAATATTTTGTATTTTCCATTTTGTGGCCCGTAAATTCCACCAGAATTGAGGTCGAAGGAGTTTTTTCTCATTTTACTACGTAAATATTAGTCCTACAGGAAAATTGCACATATATAATGTTATGGAGTTTGATAATGTCTATCTCATACTGTCATCAGATTTCCAATAACTCTAATACTTATGAAGAAAATTAAAATTATGTGTAAGATATTATTGCATAATACTTTACACTGCTACATCTTTAATTACTTCCCAATTTCAATTTCCTATAGCTGAATAGAACGAGCGTCTTCTGTTCTTTCTTTTATATTATATACGTTTTTTACGTAAACCCCAAACATTTCGAGTTATTTCAAAATATATGATTTATGTAAAAAAATTCTAAGGGTGTACCCTACAAAATTTCATGAAAATTTCCACACCTCCGAATCTCATGAAAATTGTTACAATGAGGTTTTCGGTCATGCTGAACACGAATCTGGACTTATTTTCCTGATTACTATAATATCAAACTGTATTTCACCCTTGCTTGCCTAATAACAATAATGAAATAACCATTATTTAACTTTACTGGCTAATGCTGGTCTCATATGACAAAAATACATAGAGATGACCTATCCTAATTGTACACAATATAACGTATAGGTGTTATTTGGTTTCCATATCTTGAACTGTTAGCGAATTAAAACTGATTAAAACCGATTCAAAGTTATGAAAAGTACTTTTTACATTATAGCTCAATAGAACGAACGTCTACTTTGGTATGCGATCTAGAGTTTAGGTTAAGTTGAGTTAGGTTAGGTTAGGTTAGCCTAACATAACCTAACCTAACTATTTCAATTACATTTTCTTTGTTATATATATGTTATAATATGTTTTACTATGTAGATATCATTCCAAAACATAATTTAGTACGGTGTAGATAACAACCCTAAGTAAGGTGTAGATAACAAGTCTAAGTAAGGTGTAGATAACAAGTCTAAGTAAGGTGTAGATAACAAGTCTAAGTAAGGTGTAGATACTTTTTCCTTGTAGATAACAAGCCAAAGTAGCACCAATAAGCCTGAAATTAACAGTTTTATTTATTTATTTATTTATTTATTTTTTTTAATATACTCTTACTCCATTTTAACCATTAACAGGAAACTATTAACGGTTGTGGAAATGTTAAGAAAATATTAATGATTTGGTGTATAAAAAGAAAAATATTAAGTTACAAAAAGAAATAATAATGATAAGAAACTAATAACAAATATATATAAAGAAAATAATTAATGATATTCTGAACCTCTATATTATTTCCCCTTCAATGAATATTAGTTTCCCCTTCTATCCCCTCTCCCTCTTTCCCTTTCTTTCCCTTGCTTCCCCTCTTCTTTCCTTTTCTTTCCCTCCCCTTCAAATATATTATGGTTTCTCCTCTTTCCCATCTTTTCCCCTCTTCCTTTTTTTCCCCTTCAAATACATTAATAGTTTCCCTTCCCTATATAGAGTATGGTTAGTAGGTAAGTCACATTTACCTCTCTCTCTCTCTCTCTCTCTCTCTCTCTCTCTCTCTCTCTCTCTCTCTCTCTCTCTCTCTCTCTCTCTCTCTCTCTCTCTCTCTCTCTCTAATGCTGTGCCGCGCTGTTGCCACTTCCTCGTATCTCTAATATTTTATGCAGTTGCAGTGTTGCCAAGTTTCCCTACGTCTTTCCTTCCTCCCTTGTGTGTGTGTGTGTGTGTGTGTGTGTGTGTGTGTGTGTGTGTGTGTGTGTTTCTGTGTGTGTGTGTGTGTGTGTGTGTGTGTGTGTGTGTGTGTTTTTGTGTGTGTGTGTGTGTGTATGTGTGTGTGTGTGTGTGTGTGTGTGTGTGTGTGTGTGTGTGTGTGTGTGTGTGTGTGTGTGTGTGTGTGGGTGTAAGAGAATTCGTATACATACCTTTTCTCTCTCTCTCTCTCTCTCTCTCTCTCTCTCTCTCTCTCTCGCTCTAATACAAAACGTAAACTATATATATGAGA
>JAPQNM010000030.1:4492569-4495069 GCA_029783475.1 Metacarcinus magister | reverse complement strand
CATACACATACATACATGCATACATATACATACATACATACAGGTGAGAGGTACACATGGGACAGGTGTACATAGATCATTAACCTTCACAAGAGGGGGGGAGGGAAGAGGATGTAAGGAACGGAGAAGAGGAGGAGGAGGAGGAGGAGGAGGAGGAGGGTAACAAAGGAAGGGAAGAAAAATCCTGGTGGAAGATAAAATAAGGAGGAGGAGGAAGAAGAAGGAGGAAAGGAAGACGAAGAAGGAATTGGAGGAGAAGGAAACAAAGGAAGAAAGAGAATAAGAAATAAATGAGGAAAGAAAGAAAATCAAGAAAAATGAGAAAAAAAGAAAGAAAGAAGAAAATAGAAAGTGAATAATTTTACCACGGAGGGAGAGAGAGAGAGAGAGAGAGAGAGAGAGAGAGAGGAGAGAGAGAGAGAGAGAGAGAGCATGGTAAAGAAAAGAAAGAAGGAAAAAGAAAAGGGAATGGAACTAAAAATATAGAACTTGAAGGAAAAAGAATAAGAGAAAGAAACGATAAAAATAATAACAGAAAAGAAAGAAAAAAAGAAATTCTTGGAAATTGGAAGAGGAAAAGAGGAGGAGGAGGAGGAGGAGGAGGAGGAAAGGCAGAAGGTAGTAATGGAAGAAGAGAGAGAGAGAGAGAGAGAGAGAGAGAGAGAGAGAGAGAGAGAGAGAGAGAGAGAGAGAGAGAGAGAGAGAGGGCCTCGCTACCGTAGTCACGGTTGGCTGCTCCTCCCTTAGGCTCCTCCTCCTCCTCCTCCTCCTCCTCCTCCTCCTCCTCCTCCTCCTCCTTTTATTACTCATCTTGTGATTTTCTTTTCTTTTTGTTTTTTTCGTTTTTACTCCAGTTCAGTTTTGTACTCACGCTGAGAGAGAGAGAGAGAGAGAGAGAGAGAGAGAGAGAGAGAGAGAGAGAGAGATGCTTTTTCCATTTTTGAGTACGTAAGATAAAATTTTGTTATTGGTTATTTGTATTATTGCTATTGTTTATTATTATTATTATTATTATTATTATTATTATTATTATTATTATTATTATTATTATTACTACTTACTACTACTACCACCACCACTACCACCACCACCACCACCACCACACCACCACCACCACCACCACCACTACCACCACTGCCCCCACCCCTCTCTCTCTCTCTCTCTCTCTCTCTCTCTCTCTCTCTCTCTCTCTCTCTCTCTCTCTCTCTCTCTCTCTCTCTCTCTCTCTCAATGTTTTGTTTATTCATTTGTTAGTTGAAAGTAAACATTTAAAAAAATACATCAACACAGGATTGTATTATTTTATTATTTATTTTTTATTTTATTTTATTTTATTTTTTGTTTTTATTGCATACATTTTTTTTCAACCGTTTAATGAATACAATTTTTGAAAGTGGCAATTATATAGATGTTTTTTATTTTCTTATTTTAGTCTGTCAGGGTGAAAATAAAATATGTATATTATATTATTCATTCGTGTTTTTTTTAATGTATGTATGTATTATTATCATAGTTATTATTATTATTATTATTATTATTATTATTATTATTATTATTATTATTAAGGTTGCTACTACTTCTACTACTACTACTACTACTACTACTACTACTACTAAGTGCTTACCCCAACACTATACACACACCACACAACCATCAACACAAACAGTCACACTTTCCCACACTAACAAAAGTAGATGTAGTTAATATCTCCTTTTCACACTTTCCTCGTAAATTCCATGTAGTTTTTCTATACTACATGTAATCAATTCTTTTCCTGCCAGCTTCGGTTGGAGGGATGGATGGGAGGGGAGGAGCCTTCCACTGTATTATCCTTTCTCTAATTCAAGTATTTAGTGTAGAGTAATAATATCAAACAGCCTTCGCAGGGACCCTAGGGTCTGTTGCTGTTTGTGTTCCTTTGTATTCCCTTGTATTCCTTTGTAAGTGTTGTAGTGGATAAGTGATGTTAGTCAATCTTTGGAAGGGTTGGAAAGGGAGTGGTGGTGGTGGTGGTGGTGGTGGTGGTGGTAGTGGTGGTGGTGTAGGGGGTTGGGGTGGTGGTGGTGGTGGTGTAGGGGGTTGGAGTGGTGGTGGTGGGGGTGTCGGTGGTATGCGGGACTGTTACCTGCCTGGGTGTTGGGCACGGGTCGGGGGGGGTATTGGGGGAGGTTAGGTGTGTGTCCCCTTCCTCCCCCGACCCCTGCGTGCGGGTTGCCCACTCGTGTTTTAGTTGTTAGAGTGTTGTGGGCGGCGCGGCGAGGGGCGAGCGTGGGTGTGTGTGTGTGTGTGTGTGTGTGTGGTGATGTGTGGTGATGTGCAGATCCCAGCAACGTTTGAGGTGCCCCGCCCCGCCCCGCCCCGTTGTGGTGCGCCCCCCGCGTGGGTGTGCGGGCGTGGGTCGGGCGTGTGAGCGGGGCAGCGGTGGGGCGGGCGTCGTGTCCCACTCGCTCAAGATTCATTGATTGACGTGTGTGAGGATTACACGGCACCCGGGGAGAGG
>JAPQNM010000030.1:4477569-4480069 GCA_029783475.1 Metacarcinus magister | reverse complement strand
AGAGAGAGAGAGTGAGAGAGAGAGAGAGATTAAAACCTTCCCCAAAAAGAAATAGAGAAAATGAAACAGAGAAGAAAATCGTTCCTCCACAGATTTTACATTCTCTCTCTCTCTCTCTCTCTCTCTCTCTCTCTCTCTCTCTCTCTCTCTCTCTCTCTCTCTCTCTCTCTCTCTCTCTCTCTCTCTCTCTCTTTCTTTTTTCACTTCGTTTTTTTATTCATTTATTTAAATTTTATTTTTCTATTTTTTTTTATTTTATTTTTCTGGTACACTTTTTTATTTGCTTTTATTTCCTTATTCAATTGTTATTTTTTTTTCCCATCATTATATTTTTCTTAAATTGAACTTTTTTTTTAATATATATATACTACGTTTGATCTTAAAATGTTATGCATCATTTATTAATACATTTATATATATTTCTTTCAACTTTTATTTTCTTTTTCTCAAATTCTCTTTTTTTATTATTATTTTATTTTATTTTCAAAACGTTCCTTCCTTCCTTTCTCTTTTTTTTTCAGCATCGAGTTCCAACCTTTTTTTTCTTTTCTTTTTTTCCTCTCGCTCTTTTCTCGCTTTCCTTTTACAATATTTTTTTTTCTTCTTTTTTTTTTCCTCACCGGCGAGACGTAGACCCTCGACGAAAGGTCAAAGGTCACTGGCAACGATGCACGACAACACAACACAGATAGATGACCTTACCAGCCTAAATAATAATAATAATAATGTTAATGGTAATGATAATAATAATAATGATAATGTATACGTCTATCATTATTTATTTATTTATTTATTTATTTATTTATTTATATTTAGGTTCGTAATAACAATCCAAAATGTTTTATTGAGGTGCCGTTGAATAGACAGAATTTTTGTAAACAACATAACATAACATAACAAATTTTCTTCGATGTATAGCAAAGTTTTTTTTTCATGTATAACTAATGTATTTTTTCATCTAATATAACTAATAATTTCGTGACTTTTTATACACAACTAATATATATATTTTTATTTATTTATTTATATGTATAACTTGTATTTATTTCTTTGTGTTTTATGCATAACTAATGTACATATTTCTTTATTTTAATGCATAACGGATGTATTTTTTCTTTATTTATATGTATAACGGATGTATTTTTTCTTTATTTATATGTATAACTAATGTATTTTGTTCTGTTTTTGTTGTATTTTCAGGCGACACACACCGTACTTTGGGCAGCCAGACTTTAGACTTTACGAACTAAATAAAAGACTACAGCAACGATCCGAGGTGAGAGAGAGAGAGAGAGAGAGAGAGAGAGAGAGAGAGAGCGTTGACTGAAAGAAGGGAAAGGGACGGAGGTACGGAGAGCGAGAGAGAGAGAGAGAGAGAGAGAGAGAGAGAGGGAGAGAGGGAGAGGGGGATAATAATGAGAAAGAGAGAGAGGGAGGGAGAGGTGATGATGTTGGAGATAGAAGGAGGGATTGATAATGAGGGTAGGAGGGAAGGGAGGGAGGGAGGGAGAGAAGGAGGGAAGAGAGTTGAATTATTGAAAGGCGTATGAAAATAGGAGAGAGAGAGAGAGAGAGAGAGAGAGAGAGAGAGAGAGAGAGAGAGAGAGAGAGAGAGAGACGGGAACCATTACCCAAGGGACCAATTCACTCCCTTCTCTCTCTCTCTCTCTCTCTCTCTCTCTCTCTCTCTCTCTCTCTCCACCCGCACAGTGAACGTATATATATATATATATATGTGTATGTACCAGTTACTTAAATAAACGTACACACATTAGAGAGAGAGAGAGAGAGAGAGAGAGAGAGAGAGAATATATAAACTAGAGAACGAGAATAATAACAACAACTAAGATACTAAACATACTAACCAATGCTCTTCCTCCTCCTCCTCCTCCTCCTCCTCCTCCTCCTCCTCCTCCCTCCTCCTCCTCCTCCTCCTCCTCCTCCTCCTCCTCCCCCCCCAGGAGTCTGACAACCTGTGGTGGGATGCCTTCGCCACGGAGTTCTTCGAGGACGACGCCACACTCACACTCACATTCTGCCTCGAGGACGGACCCAAGAGATATAGTAAGTAGGAGACAGACAGACAGATAGACACACACAGATAGATAGATAATTAGATAGATAGATAAGTAGATAGACAGATAGATACGTAGATAAATAGATAGATAGACAGGTAGATTTGTTGATAGTTAAATAGACAGACAGAGAAATATATAGATCGTAAAATAGACAGATTTACAGATGTATAGATAGTTAAATAGACAGACAGACAGGTAAATAGATAGTAAAATAGACAGACAGACAAACAGATAGATAGACAGTGGTATGATTATAATTTGTATGTAACTAATAGATTATAAACTTACTTACCAATATATTTAATCAATTTCGTACTTAAAGAGAGAGAGAACAAAAAAAAATTCAAGTTTATATATACAATAATGATAACTTTAGATTTTGTGTTTTTAAATATAAAGAAAATAAAGAAAGATCAAATAAT
>JAPQNM010000030.1:4447569-4470069 GCA_029783475.1 Metacarcinus magister | reverse complement strand
ACCTGGTGAAGAAGGAGGTGCAGAGACAGCCTTGTGTTCAGTGTATAATAATAATAATAATAATCATCAATGCATTCTAAATTATTGTTGTTTTTATACAGTATAGCGATAATCTTATAAGTTTAGCGTTCGGAGGTGTTTAAACTGTATTCAATCTATGCGTTTATACAGACAAAGGGATAGATTGGGTTATATTTCTATAGGTCTTGCATTTGTCGGTACGTTTATACTTCCTGTGATGAGTTTATGTAGTCGGTGATAGAATAATTACACTGCGCTTGACGGTATTATCATAAATGACTGAATATTTTGTATAAGTAATGTTTTGTTGTTACTTTCGGGTTGCAAATCATTTTCCTTCTCGGAGCGTGTTGGTAAACTTGTCAATTGTCGTGTTTTTTAATTCTTTATTTATGATTGAACGCAGAATGTTGTACGTGTGTGTTTGTGTTTGGTTCATTGGTAATCTGAGGCATGAGTTGTGTAATTATTAGTGAAGGAAAACTGTGATATATTGTCTGCGTTTGAAATTATCTCTGAAACTTGAAAGAAAAAATTAAATAGAGAGATTATTTTATTGATATTGAAAGGAGATGTTAAGAAAGACAGAATTTTAACTTGAGAAATTTGAATTATTTAGAAAATTATGAATATTACATCTGAAGTGATTGAAATATTAAAAACGAAAAGCTGGAACATTTAGATTATTGATAAAACCATAAAAAATATTTACTTAAGAAACGTGAATCATTATGAAAACAATGAAAATTTTAACTTAACCTTATAATGTGTCAATAAAAGTTATATTATTTTTATATATAACATCAAAAAGTGCGACATTGAAGCAATTTAATCAAGAACTTAATTTGAATTTTAAACAGAAAACATTTGACACTTCTGAAATGTATTGATTTGAAAACAGTATAAGTATTCTAACATATATTTCAAATTTAGTCGCGCCCAAAGCCACATAATACGTATATAACATGGAATTAATATCACCAAACATTTGAAAACATTGAACTCTCATCGCCTACAACTCTTTGATAGAAGGAAGGAAATCTTATCTTTTTAAATATCTTTGCACTCAAGTCAATTGGAAAAAGTTGTAGTAATTCCACCTCGCCTAAACAACAGGAATGAAAAGTAGAGAAATTAGTGAAAAAGTAAAGTCATTTCAAATCAAGTAGACACATAGTATAGAAAATGGGGGAAAAAATGGAGTATATTTATGCCTCAAAGAAATGGTTGCACGTTAAGTCTCGGAGGAACATGTAATTCTGACACAGTTATACCTAAGAGAAGAAAAACGGATGTAGGTTCACTCACAACAGTAATGGTGAAAGTCAAACTACATTTTTATAGAAAGAAACTCATCACAATGTTTAATATGTATGACATGATCAAAAAACGACTGATTATCATACAGAAATACGATATACTTAAGAAAATAATGTATAATTAAAACATATATATTAAAAAGAAGACATAGTTGAGGAAATAATGAGTAATCTCTCTGACATACTGATTTGAGTGTGTACAAGATATACTCACTACGTATACATATATGAAGATTAAACTGTACTGTATATAACAACTAGAGAAAGTATATATACACAGAACATAGTTTAACATTGAAAAAATAGCAATAAATTCTAAATATATCTCATAAATAAATAATAATAATAAAACAGAACACAGGCTCGTAACTCACCCAGAAATATGATAAGTTAGTGAAATCAATAGAAAAAAAACACGTATTAAACCCAAAACAAAACACTGGATAATGACCTTGCCTGACCCCGCCCGTTCCGCCCTCCTTCAGAGACGCAGCGAGCACCTAACAAACGGAGGAAGAGGAAAGGGTCAGCATCAGGACAAAATGCAACACCTAACTCCACCGGCTCAAGCAAGAAACGGTCTCCTGGGCCTAACTTTAACCTGGCCACACAAGTCTCCGTAAGTACCATGAAGTAGGTGGAGTGTGGCCCCTCACTGGCACTACGAGGAGGAGGAGGAGGAGGGGGAAGGGTAGGAGTGAGAGGAACAAGAGGAAGAGGAGGAGGAGGATGACAAAAGGTACAACATTAAAAACACTTTGAATCAGGTGCTAATTGTATAGTTTCAAGGTTATATAAATGTGTGTTATGGGTGGTGTGTGGGTGTGTTTGTTAATGGCACCTGTGTACTATATACTGACTTTGGTTCCCTTAATCAAGAGAAGTTTGAGTGTTGTTGTTTCACACGGACAAGCAGAGGCAAAGGTGTGCGTTTGGTTGGTCTGGTGTTTGTGGAGAAGGTTAGCACTGTAATCCTCCTCGCACTCCTCCTCCTCCTCCTTCCTATCCTTCTAACTCCTGTCTATCCTCCTGTTCGTGACCCTGTCCTTACCGTCCCGCCGTCCACCTCCTCGTGTCCTTCCTTGGTCCCGTACCGTCCCGTCCCGTCCCGCCGCCAGTGAGGGTCCACCGCCCTGCCTTCCTCTATACTTATCAGTAGCTGTCATCAGTAACGTGTGAGTGTCTGTCATTGATACCTTCCATGGACTGTAATGATCACTTGGTATGGCATTTTTGTGTTCTGCATGTCATTCTGATAGTGGAACGCTTCTCTCCCCAGTGACCAGCCTGATTATTCCCATGAGGTGAAGCTGATATCATCTCTAGGTAGTATTGCCTTTCTGGTTGCTCTAGTTAGTCTAGCTATTATAGGTGTAGCCACGGCGCCTCACCACCCACCAGGTCACGCCCCGCCGCCCCGCCCCGCGCCTTGGGGGTGGCGTGGCGGCGTGGGGATGGCCACGGCCGCATCCACGACGCGCGTCACGGCACTGGCCATCGGCGGCAGCGGCGGCGGCGGCGGCGGCGACTCTGGGGTTGTGGCGTGAGTGGCTTAGTGGTTTATCCTTGAGTCATTTCCACTGCAAGCCATTCCACCTTAACCCCCACTGGGCAGGAGATAGTGTTTTCCATCAGACTAGAAGTGCCTTGGTGACATGGCTCAGGGCATGGGCTGGCCACGCCTGTGTCTTGAGTCATGGGCGGCCTTGTGCTCCTCACGCCGCCAGCACGGTGTTGGGGTCCCTTAGGCGGGGGCTTGGGACCACCTCACTTCACCTTGGGTCCTGTGAGGGGGTCCTTCAAGCCTTCAATGCCTGGGAACACAACACTAAGGACCCATAAAGGAGTCACGGGAAGGAAAGGACTCGCATAGTTTAAATCCTTTTCTTGAAGTGACTCCTTTAATCATTGATGTCATTTATACTGTAATGTTTTGACTTCGAAGTGATCTCTAGTGCAAGTGTTTTTAGTGACACTGATTAGAGGTGATGAGGTCAACACACAGGCGTACATGACCTTAATGAGGGTGTAATGAGGAGTACACAGGCACTTAGTGTACACACCTTAGAGTAGATTGTCAAGTCATTGTACTATAATGTTTGCATCTATGATTACTGTTACATTGTGTTCCTTTGTTTTTTTATTTGTTTGTTTGTACATATTGAGTATTCCTTGTATAGTTTTGTAATGCATCCCAGTTATGTGAGGGAGGGGGAGTGAGGGAGGAGGTGTGAGGGAAGGGGAGTGTGAGTGTTTTGTCCCTGTTTATAATGTACTCTCATAATATAACATAACATAGCATAGCATAGCCTCACTTTTATCTTGAATACTCACACACTTAAGCTTAAGTCAATTCTCAATATTTACAATACTCATTACTTTTCTATATATATATAAATTAGTCAGTTTTTCTTACTCATGAATGATATCTTGTATTCCTGTCTTTATGTTTTATTAACTCATCGTTCTCAATATTGACGAAATTCATAACTTTTCTGTATAAATAAATGACAGTCTGTTTCTTCTTGACTTATAAAACATACAAAATGAAAATCGGATCTTGAAGCGTAACTTAAACTTTTCTCATCAATCTCCTACCTTTCTCTTATTATTATTTATTACTTCCCTTTTTTAATCTTTATTAGTCTATAGATTAACGAAATTATATCATTAGTATTTTTTGTATTATTTGTTTATTTTTATTTATCTATTTATTTTTTTATACATATACATTGTGAGGCGATGCTGTTCAGGAAATACTTTTAAGAGAGAGAGATAAATTATGAACTTAAATATCATAAATAAAAGAAATAACCAACTTATAAACAGGGAAACAGACACTGCAATCACTATATTTAAGTTATTAAGTGACAAAGAAAAGGAAAAGGAAAAGGAAGGACACAGCACCACTACCACCACCACCACCACCACCACTGCCTGGCTACCTGTCATTACCTGGTCTAATTAATGATCCAAGTGTACCTTCACGCCTCTTACTAATGACCTTACCTGTATGGCTTACCTGAATGCAATTACCTAGTTTTGGGGATAATTTTCAGGTTGTTTCTGTACTCTTATATTTTTTTGTACTTTACTAGAAGGGAAAAAAAATATATTGATTGTTCAGTAATTGGATAATGAGTTCAATTTTCAAGTTTATTAATGGGTGAGTGTGATAATTGTGTATTAGTGAAGGTAATTAGGAAGGAAAAGCCATGCAGGGAGAATTCAATAATCACTAAATTAATTATATATCATTATTTATCAAAAACAATGCAGAAATGACTTCTTTCTTATTAAATTGAAGAGAAAAAAATACACGTAAGAAAATCAAAATTAAGTGGAAACAAGATCAAGATTACCACTATTTACATATTTATTTATTCATTTATTTTTTATTCACTCAGCTAATTGGAGGTGTGTTGTACAGGTGTATTGTCCTACCTACCTACCTGCCTGTCCTCATGAGGAAAATTTTCCCCTCACACTCCCCCTCCCTCCCCCTCCCCCTCCCCCTCCCTCTCCCCTCCACCCAACTATGTGTGCTTAAAGACGCCGGCATTGGCAACACTTGTCAAGGTTACCCTACCCGCCCTTGCAGTGTTACCAACGTCTGCTTTGTGTGTTGGCTAAGTCTGTGTTGTCTGTCTGTCTGTCTGTTTGGCTGTTTGGCTGTCTGTCTGTCTTGCTTGTAGTGTTCTTTCTCTATTTTATATTTCAGATGTTCTATAATGTACTGTATGTATGTATGTATGTTTTCATTATCTCTCTCTCTCTCTCTCTCTCTCTCTCTCTCTCTCTCTCTCTCTCTCTCTCTCTCTCTCTCTCTCTCTCTCTTCAATTTTTTATATAAGTAGGACTTGAAAATAACTCACAATGACTCAGCTTATTTCAGTTGACTTGAGCTTAGATTCTGGGGAGAGAGAGAGAGAGAGAGAGAGAGAGAGAGAGAGAGAGAGAGAGAGAGAGAGAGAGAGAGAGCGGGCCTTGTTAATAGTTTGTGAGTTGGAGGAGAGAAAAGGAATGCAAGAGCATTGCGTGTGTGTATTATTGCATGTTGAGGTGAGGTTGTGTGTGTGGAAGGTGTCATTTTGGGAGGTGTGTGTGTGTGTATGTGTGGAGAGGTGTTCATTATAGCGTGGGGTGAGTATGAGTGTGTGTGTGTGTGTGTGTGGAGAGGTGTTCAGTGTAGCGTGGGATGAATATGAGTGTGTAAGTGTGTGTGGGGGTGGGTATGGTATGTTATTGTGTGGTAGTGTTGGGAGGGTCGGTGGGTGGTAGGTGAGCAGGGCCACTGAGGAAGGGTGCGTGTGTGTTAGCAGGACGTGATGGTGGTGGGCGAGCCGTCCCTGATGGGCGGCGAGTTTGGGGACGAGGACGAGCGTCTCATCACGAGGCTGGAGAACACGCAGTACGACACCGCCACTGTGGAGGACGGCGGCGGCAGCGGCGGACCCCAGGGCACGGGTCCCGGCGGTCCAGGCCCCGGACCCACTGGCCCCACGCCCTTCAACAACTCTCCGATGACCGCGGGGCCGGGCGGTCCCTGGCCAGACCCCGCAAGGCCCCCCCAGGACGCTGACAAGAAGAGTCCAGCGATCAGTCAGTAGCCCCTGGAGGACGCCGCCCCGCCCCGCCCCGCCCTACCCCGCCACAACCAGCCAAGCCCAGCCTAGCACAGCACAGCCCCGCACCACACCACACCACATCACATCACATCACATCACATCACATCACCACCTCGCCACCTCGCCCCGGCTTGTACACACACACACACACACACACACCACACACACACACACACACACACACACACACACACAGAGACGGTGCGGGGCTGGTGTGCGGTGCGGGGCTAGGCTAAGTGGTGGGGCGGGGCGGGGCAAACCTGTACATGCTTCGTAACTTTTGTATCATTTAGACAACAAAAAAGTTTTCCTAGGGACCAACCCTTTGGTCGGCTGTACACAGTGTTATGTTACGGTTGTGTCCGCTAACCTGCAGACAGACAGACAAACAGACAGACAGACGGAGGCAGCCGTGTAGGGTGATGAGTGGGAGGCTGAGAGAGAGAGAGAGAGAAAGAGAGAGAGAGAGAGAGAGAGAGAGAGAGAGAGAGGAATAAGAAAGTTAGAAATATTGATTTTGTTTTCCTTGTGTGTGTGTGTCCACGGTACTATTTATAACCTTGAGCCGCTGTGTATGTATGTGTGTATGTGTGTGCGTGTGATTGCAATTCATTTCAACGCCCCCTGCCCTCCCCTCCCCACCTAGCCCGCTCAACGCTAACACAAACGCTCCCTCTGTTTGGGCACCGTTTGCAACACACACACACACACACACACACACACACACACACACACACACACACACACACACACACACACACACACACACATACATACATATACATACATACATACATACATACATACTTAGGTTAATGGCATTATTTCACATGTACGTTTATACCTCTCCAATCTTTTTGTGTGTGTGCGTTTGATTTTGCTGTTTTGCCAGTATGTGTGTGTGTGTGTGTGTGTGTGTGTGTGTGTGTGTGTGTTACTAAGACCTTCCATATCTGAATAATGGGCAAGATTGGTACCCTTTTGTAAATGATGATGATGATGATGAGTCCTATATATAAAGGAATAAGTAATGATGTGAGATTTATTTTATTTTTGAGTTAGTCATTTAAATCTCTCTTATTTTGGTTACTTGTCTCTCTCTCTTTCTAATGATGATGATGATGGTTGAGTTTCTTTAAATTAATGAGCACACTTATCAGAAAATATGGTTTTATTTTATATATATATATATTTAATATGCACTCTTGTCTTTTGTTTCTTATTTATTCTTATTATTATTATTCTTATTATTATTATTCATTGTGTATAACGTTTGTATGTGTAAATGTTTTTTTTTGTTTTTTTTTAATATAATTAAGGGAGGTTATTATAAATGTTAATTATATCCTTTCTTTGGATATTATGGTAAGAGTGAGGTGGAAAGATGTAATGAGGATATAAATTACTATTACTATTATTATTATTATTTCAATGTGAAGGCGAGAGTGTCACATCCCTGCATCAATCTTTTTTTTCTTTTTTTTTCAATATATATATACTTTTTATCTTAATTTAACGTTGGTTGTAATTTCCGACATTCAAAGAGTATTTTATTAATGTGTGTGTGTGTGTGTGTGTGTGTGTGTGTGTGTGTGTGTGTGTGTGTGTGTGTGTGTGTGTGTGTGTGTGTGTGTGTTATATTAAGTTTCTTTTTCTTTTTTTTTTGATTAGCTGTGTTTTTCTTCTGACAATTTATATTATTATTATTATTATTATTATTACGAGGATTGAAAATAATACACTTTTATTCAGACTTATAACACACCACCAGGTTTAGGCAGCACATAGGCCTATTAATTAATAAATAAATAAACAAAAAATATATAAATACAACATAAGAACAAATAATAACAAACAATTTCTAGAAGAGAAGAGAGAGAAAAAAATATTATTGATTAAACTCAAAAACATTCCAAGTAATTCGACTTTATTTACTTAATCACCTGTGGGTTACCTGACACACACACACACACACACACACACACACACACTGGGAGCCTCGTCGCGTGTTTCCTCTGTAAAGTGTACAAATCTCTGTTTGTATGTGATTAAGTCGGCAAGGTTATCCCTCCTCCTCTCCCTTCCTTCATTCATTCTCTCCTTCATTCATTCCCTTCCTTCCTTCATTCAATTCCTTCATTCCTTCCCTCCTCCCTCCTGTTATTCATTCCTTTCTTTCTCTCTCCTCTCCTTCCTTCCTTCTTTCCCTCCCTCACACCTGTTTCCTTCTTTCCTCATCCCTGTCACACGCCCCGCCCTTCCTCTTCCTCCTCCTCCTCCTCCTCCTCCTCCTCCTCCTCCTCCTCCTCCTCCTCCTCCTCCTCCTCCTCCTCCTCCTCCTCCTCCTCCTCCAGTACCCAAGACTAAGCAGTTCTCTTCTGTCTGCTCGCGTGAATGATGCTGATGATGATAATGATGATAATAAATACGTATTTTTAATCTAATGCTGGTGTTTATTTGTCCTTCCTTGTGTTTAAGTGTGTGTGTGTGTGTGAGTGATATATTAATTAGAAAGAAGATGAATTCAAAGGTAAGTGAAGGTGGTGTGTGTGTGTGTGTGTGTGAGTGTGATACCAAAACCAACAATTAAAAAATACTCCATGAAAATAATGGGATCGACTGTCAACGTAAAGATATTATTGGAAGCTAAAGTGAAGTAGTCTCTTACGAGGTGTTGTTGGTCAGTTTGAAGCCTATAATGCATATGTTATTGACGTCAGAAGAAAAAAACTATAAATAATAATAATAATAATCCAAAATATATGAGTTAAACAGACATAGAGGTTTGTAAATTGATGAAATAATGAGAACATGAGCTGAATCACCTTACTTTGGACAGGTAAGTTAATTATGGTATTATAGACAGGTAAATGATAATGATAATGCTATAAGATAAATAATTTAATATATAATTAAACAGACATAAAGTTTTGTGAATAGATGAAATAATAAGAACAGGTAAACTAAATTACATTAGATATGGACAGGTAAAATTAATTAAGTGATATTACCTGTACGAGATGGAAAGGTAAGTATTAATTGACAGTAAGTATAAATAAAAGAAATAGAGAGAGAGGACTTACAAGTATATAATTGAATCTACCTTTTGAAATAATGATGAGAGATATTAAGTAATTAAGTAAGAACACAAAAAAAAAAGAAAATAGAACAGAGAAGGAGGAATAAAAATAGCAATAGAAAGATAGGAAAGTAGAAAGAAAATGAGGAATAGGAAAGTAAAGAGGATGATTAAGAATAAGAGAGAGAGAGAAATGACCAATACATTACATAACTAAATAGATTCATAGCAATAATGCGAAGAAATATATATATAAAAAAAACTATTTCTAACAAAAAAATAAGGAAAACATTGACAATAAGTACAGGAGAGAACACACACACACACACACACACACAATGAAATTTAATGCAAAAAAATGCCTTGTATTGGAAATGGACGTATAAGTTAGGGGAAAATATTATATCAATACCAATAGAAGAGAAAGATTTTGGACTGGTAATACAGGACAACTTTCAGGATGCTAAGGAATATGCGGATGGCTTTTCATTTCCTAGATAAAGATATGATGAGAATAATTATAACTACAATGATCAGACCAAAACTGGAATATGCAGAAGTAATATGGTTCCTGCACAAAAAAAAATCATGTGTTAAAATTATAAAGAATACAGAGAATTGCAACTAAGATGGTGCCAGAATTGGAAGAACTAACATATGAGGAAAGATTAAAAGAAATGCATCTAAACACACTGAAAGAAAGAAGAGAAAGAGGTGATTTATCACAATATATAAATTGATGAACAACCTTGAGGAAACAAATAGATAATACTTACTATTGAGAAGAAAAGGAGAGGCTAGAAATTTAAAGGGACACAAGAAAAAATTGCAAAAAGGAATTTGCTTGAATGATACAAAACAGTACAGTTTTCCCCAAAGAAGTATAGATACTTGGAATGGACTGAAGGAAGAGGTGATAATGGCAAAGGATGTACATCAATTGAAGGAAAAACTGGACAAATATAGATACTTGGAATGGACTGAAGGAAGAGGTGATAATGGCAAAGAATGTACATCAATTGAAGGAAAAACTGGACAAATACAGGAGACAGGACCACACGAGTGTAGCTCAGGCCCTGTATACTACAACTAGGTAAATACAACTTGGTAAATACAACTATAGATAAATACAACTAGGTAAGTACACACACACACACACACACACACACACACACACACACACACACACACACTCAAAAGGTCTGGAAAAAAATTATAGAGATGATCTGTTTGTGTGTTACTTAGGACAAAACAACAAGAGGACACGAGAACAAAATGAAAAAAACTACATGCAAGAGAGACATAAACAAATACAGGTTCCCATATAGAAGCATAGAAGCCTTTAAGGAATAAACTTGATGCAGAAGTAATTAATGCAACAAATATTCATGATTTCAAAAGAAAACTGGATAATAGTAGATTTGGAGACGGGACAGTACGAACATAACTCTTTTAATGTATGTTACAACGAGGTAAACACAATAGTCAAAGGCTCACTCCTGCACACCCAATGCGTACCACAACTCCCTACACATCTACACCCACGCCTCCCGCCGCCCACCACCTCCCTCCGCCAGGGATGCAATCTACACTCCACTACATTCCACTGCCACCGTCTGGAGGCTGTCGTCCTCTGCCTCCATTCTGACAGGAGAATTCTTCGCCATGAGAGAGGGCATCAGGTTTGCCACCACACTCACCCCCCAGTGCTCACTCAGCCTCTTCTCAGACTCCCTCACACCCATCCAACTCATACGGCGTCACTACCCTCCAACACACCACTCCCTCTGCCTCACCATTCACAACCTTCTCCAACTGTCCTCTTCTGGCTACACCATCTACTTTTGGTGGACCCCCTCACACGTGGGCGTCATGGGCAACACGGTGGGTGACAGAGCGGCAGCAGAGGCACACTCCCACCCCTTCCCCATACACCTCCACACTCACCACACTCACCAACCTCCCCACAGCCTGCTAACTACACTGGTGGACCTACTCACTACTCAATACTCTCCCAACAGTGCCCTTGACAAGTTCACACTGCCGTCACCACACTCACAATTGTACACAGCCGCCTAAACTCATACCTTCACCAGCTGGGCATGACAGATGACAACCACTGCCCTTGGTGCCCTACACAACCACACACCACAGACCTCAGAACACCTCCTACTTCACTGTCTTCGCCACCACTCACACACCATGGCATTCCTCTACACACTGTCCTCTCCACACTCCCACACCATGGCACTCCTTGGCACCCTACACAACCAGGCACCTAGCCTGCACTGTCACCTCCACCTCCGCAAACCATCAATAACTTACTCATAAGTGGCTCTCAGTACCCTGACCTGACCTTCAAAGTACTCAAACACACCAGGACCTTCACACAGAGGTCAGGTCAACTCAACACCATCTGATCCACTTACTCATCTGCAACCTGCACTTTGATGGCACTACAGGCTGTGGCACCACATTACCACAGCCTGCAGTGCCACACAAGTGCAGGTTGTGATACTACAGCCTGCACGGCCAAACCAAATTATCAACAAGAAGACGAAGACAATATAAAGACTAGTTAGGAAGGTATTTCAATAGAAAAAGACATATATTCAAAGGACGCGGGGTGAAGGGAGGCTGGGGGGAGGTGGGGAGGGGGGAAGGGGGGCGGCGAGGAGGTGGAGTCACGTGACCAATCCGCCATCATGGGTCTTGTCTGTGGTCCTCCTTTACGTTGATTATTTTCACCATTTTCACCATGTAATACGTCATTATAACACAGGTGAGTCCTTCCAGCTAATCATTAAGGTATAGAGCACCTGTACGAAGCAGGGGAATAGGGAGGAACGCTGATAAACAGGGCAAATAGCAAGAAATATGAAGGAAGGTGACCCGGGGGATACGGTGGTGTTGTTCTTTATTGATATTTTTTAACATTTTCTCGTTTTATACCTTGTTTTGATTTATATTACAGGGTGTCATGGCGGCAGGGTAAGCAGGGGTGGGTTAGGGAGGTGCTGGCAGGGGTAAGGTGGCGGGGGGGAGGCAGGGGGAAGGGAGAGAGCAGTGGAAGTGTGGCTGGCTGGCTTGGTCCTCCATTTGCTGCTCCCTCACCCTCCCTGCCACCCCCTGCCGCTTCTCTACCTCCCCCTGCCTCTACCATGCTTTCCCCTGCCTCACCCTGAAGTTACCCTGCTTTCCCTGCCTCACCCTGTCCCTCCCCCTGCCTCCTTGCCTCTCCCTGTCACCCCCTGCCGCTTCCCCCCCTTCCCCTGCCTCTACCATGCTTTCCATTGCCTCTTCCCTATCTCCCTGCCTCTTCTCTCCCTCTCCCTGCCTTCCATACCCTGCCAAGTCTCACCCTGCCTTGTATTTACCTCCCCCTGCCTCTTATACCCTGCCTCCCACACCCTGCCTTGTATTTACTTCTCCCTGCCCTCCCTGCTGCCCTTTCGCCCCCCTGCCAAGCTCTTATTACCCTGCCACCCCCCACACGTAGTCTATTCACCCCCTGTCACCCTGCCCCCCTAACCCCTCACCCCTGCCTGCCCCCTGTCGAAAAAAATAATAATAATTGAATGTTACTATTTAATGTATAAGACAATGAATGAAACAGGAATGATAATACTGTTTTTGTAGTGGAAATAATGTAAAATTGTTTTGTTATTTATTAGTAATGATGATAAACTTGAATGTTGTGACTGTACTTATGTTTTTAGGTGTGTGTGTGTGTGTGTGTGTGTGTGTGTGTTACAGTGTGTTATTTTTGCACCTAAGAGTGAGTGTATAGCGTTGAATAGTGTTAGGAGAAAATAGACTTTTTTTACGCTATTAGAAAACTAGCCAAGAGTAATAAAATACGTAATAGAATAAATATAAATTAAAAAGACCCATTTATAATTGCCTTAAACAAACTTATATCATTTATCTTAACCAACTTATCCTAGCTTACAAGCTTACAGGGAAGGGAAAGGAAGGTAAGGGTAGGCAGGGAAAGGAAGGAAAGGAAAAGCAAGACAAGACAAGGAAAGGAAAGGGGAGAGAAGGGAAGTACAGTACCTAACCTAACCTAACTTATCAGATAAAACGAAACTATATTATTTTAAGCGATATATAACGTAATGAGTAGCTATGATTACCTATATAAGAGTAACAATGAATATTTATAACAATTCTAATGTATGATATATAATAATAATGTATAATGAATGACTGAAAGGGAACAAATACTGTAGCTATATAACACGTAAAGAAAGATTAGCTATTCAAGTTGTATTTGCCATAAAGATGATAATGATAATATTAGATAAACATTTATTTATTCTTTATTATTAACTGTCTGCAACAATATATAAAGGAACAGAAAAATAGGAAAGAAGAGTCTCACTTTTATTAATTCCACGATTTAATACACACATTCATTCTTTTACCTTAACACAGCAGGAGAAAAAAAAAGATGACAGAGAATCAATAGAAAGAGGAAAATGGGAAAGATTATAATTTCACACTAGAACAATTATTATTATTATTATTATTATTATTATTATTATTATTAGTGTGTGTTTGAGGTAGGACTGAACCTATAAGACTAAAGGAAGGTGATGATAAGAGTGTGATTGGTTAGTGTGATGAAGAGCATTGCCTTATCAGGTTATCACACACACACACACACACACACACACACACACACACACACACACACACACACACACACACACACACACACACAGTAGCTACACATGTATATATTAATGTGTGGTACTGTGTGTTAAGTTAGGTTAGGTTAAGTAAGGTCAGGCTAGGTAGGTTAAGTTAGGTAGGTAAGTAAGGTAGGCTGGGTAAAGTAAGGTACGGTTAAGTTAGGTTAGGTTAGTTTGTCTTGACGAGTGTTACGGGTTATTGAAAATTCTGTGTCGTACGTAACAGGCATTGAATTTAAGTGTTAACACGAGGAAGTATCAGTTTTGACCTCCTTTTAGCACTGTTACGTATCACCAGCATCACTGACATTATATTACAGTGACTGAAATTAATGATATACACACACACACACACACACACACACACACACACACACACACACACACACACACACACACACGAGGGTAGAATTCCCAGCCTTCCTTTCCTGTCGGCATTGCCAGGACACACACCCTTACCTATCATAATGTTAGGTGAGCAAGTGTTACACCGTTTATGAACACAAACCCGTTATGTGTTCACCCGACCTGGGATTCAAACCCAGAACATCTTGGTTGTGAGGCGAACGTGCTAACCATTACACCATTACAATAAATACACAAAAAAAATGGACTGCCTTATTAGTTTAGTTTATATTAGTTTCTGTACCGGTTGTCATTCTATTATTATTACTACTACTACTATTACTATTACTACTATTACTATTACTACTGTTACTATTACTATTACTATTTTTTCAAGGACTATTTTTCTCTCCCCCATAGGCACCAAGGCACTGAAGGAAGGAAGGAAGGAAGGAAAGAGAGAAGGTGGAGGCAGGGAGGCAAGGCAAGGCAAGGCAAGGCAAGGCAAGGCAGGGCACTGGGGTCACCTAACCGTCCCTACCCTACAGTGCCACCCTAACCCTGTCCCCCTGCCACAGCTATGAACGGGGAGACAGGAGACACCCCTGCCCCTGCCCCCGCCCCTGCCAGCACCCCTTCCACCGGCATCACCACCCCTGTCAGACGCTCGGCAAGGACTCGGAAACCTAATTCTCGCTTTGCCGACGATGAAGTTGACAGTTGCTTCAAGAAAATTGTGTCGGGTTTGGTGTCCCCAGAAAGCATACCCGCCCCCCCTGCCCCCCACGCCCCCGGACCCGGCCGCCCCAAGAAAGCCACGGGGCGGAGGAAAGACAGCAGGAGTGAGGAGGTGGAGGAGAAGGGGAGGAAGGACGAGGAGGGGGAGGAGAAGGTGGATATAGCGAAGAAACTGAGCGAGGGGTGTGAGGAAAAAAGTGAAAGGAAGAGGAAAGAGAAGAGTGAGGAGGTGGTGGTGGCGGAGGAAAGAAGTAGTGAGGAAAAAAGTGAAGGCAGGAAAGAGAAAGAAAACAGGAGTAAGGAGGAGGAGGAAGAGGAGGAGGAAAAGAAGAAGAGGAAAGACATTCAAAGTGAGGAAAATATAGAGAAGAGAGAAAAACACAACCCATTAGAAGACAAACCCATCACCCACTCCCTCCCTAATGGGCTGGAGGGGGGGGAGGAGTGCATCAGAGTAACAAGGAGTGGAAGGAGGGAGGAGGAGGGAAGGAGGAAGACCAGGAAGAGAGGGAAGGGGAAGGAAGAGGAGCAGGAGGAGGAGGAGACAACCACACACACTCCTACTAATCCTTCACCCTTAGACATCAACAAAACCAAGGACTCCACTTCAAGTAGGACCTTGGACAAGCTAGGGCAGCAGGATGGGAAGGAGTGCGTTCAAACACCACCGCACACCACACCCGAACACACACCAGGAGTGCGTGAAGCCGGCAACACCACCACCACGCCACACACCACTAATTTCAACACCACAAAAAGACCACTAGTTCACCCTGGCAGTGGTAGGGTGCAGCAGGGTGTGTGCCAGGGTGGAGCTGCCGAACGCACTCCTAACCTAACCGACAGACTCAGAACAGATGCAAACACAGGTCACAGAGAGGTGCTTGGACCTATAACCTCATCACTATCATCATCATCATCATCACCACCATCACCACTACAAGAAACAAGCATCACTAACATGACAAATGGTGAACCTAACACTACTAACACCACTACTAACACCACTACTACTGCTACTACTACTACCAGACAACCACAGCCACCACCACCACTACCACCACAGCCACCCACAGACCCTAGGCTACACAAGGCAACGCGAGCTTCCCCTGGCACTCCCCTGGCAAAGATTCCAACCCCTGCCACTCCCCCTGTACCAGTGCCACCACCACCACCACCACCACCACAGCAGCAGCAGCAGGGTAACAGAAAGACCCCTGCCACCCCTACCACCAATACCATGAAAAATTTAAAGGTTGTGTGTGAGAATATTCCCCTCCCTTCCTCCTTTTCCCTCCCCTCTGCCTCCCCTAAGCAAGGAAAACAGGGGGAGGAGGCACTAAGGAAACTAGGAGGAAAGAGGGACAGAAGGGAAAGAGAGGAAACTTCAGGACAAGAGGAAAAGGAGGAAAAAGAGGAGGAGGTCCCCAGCTCTCCTCTGTCCAAGCGGAGGAAAGAGAAGGTGGAGGAGAGTAAAGAGGAGGAAACCAAGAGGAAGAGACTGGCAGACACTAAAGAAGAGGACAGGAGGAAAAGAAGGAAAGTAGAGGAAATAGAAGAGAAAGAAGGAGATAGAACAAAACATGTGAAGGAAACATTGACATTACCCTGTACAGACATTAAAAAAATCACACTCCCTGCCGCTCCCCCTGCCCCTGTCCCTGCCCCTCCCCTGCCATCCCCAGTGAAGAAACCCATAGCTATAGGACCCCTTAACTCCCCAAAGACGAAGAAAGAGTCCTTACCCTCCCCGAAGGACTCCCCGAAGGATTCCCCGAGACGAAACAGGGAATCCTTAAGGAACAGAAACATGGAAAGGGATTCTAAGGGTGAGGAAGGGTGTGAAGGGGAGGCAGGCAAGGCTAGGGTGCCAGGAGAGGGTGAGAAGGGTGCCGGTAAGAGTGCCAAAGAGTCAGGGAGAGTTAAGGAAGCCTCGCCCAGTGACAAAGACCCAGTGAAGTGTAAAGAGGAGTTGATAAAGAGTGAGAAGGAGTGTGATAGGAGTAAAGACAGCCCCGCCAAGAGTGCCAAGAGTGAAAGAGGCACAGCTAAGAGTAATAGAACAGACAAAGACACAAGTAAGACCCAAGAAGAGCCGCCCAAGAGCAAAGACAGCTCCGTCAAAACAAATAAAACCGAGAAACTGTCCAATTTAACCGAGAAAACTACGAGTTGGAAGGAAAATCAGGACACGAGTGCTTCTCAACCCACCAAGGACGACCTCAAGGCCTCCAGTATGTTCCTCCACACTCAGGAGGTGGGGGGGGTGAGTGCTGGGGGGGGAATGGGGGTTTTCCTCGGGTTGTCCTCCTCCAGTACCTCTATCCCTTTCCTGGAGGACAACACCACCACCACCACCACCACCTCCTCATCCTCAGAGTGCGAGATCCCTGGACTTTCTATCATTGCGTCGGTGTCCGCAAGTGAAGGATCTGCTCAAAGGACTCCCCCGAGGAAGGATCAAAGCCACAGGTCCTGGTTTGCCATCGGAGGGAATCGTAGGAATCAAGCGAATGAAGCGAAACACAAACAGAATAATGGAAATACAGAAATGAAGGAAGAGGAGGAGAGGAAGAGGAAAGAAGAGGAGGAGAAGAAGAAGAAGGAAGAGGAGGAGAGGAAGAAGAAAGAAGAGGAGGAGAGGAAGAAGAAGGAAGAGGAGGAGGAGAAGAAAAAGAAGGAAGAGGAGAAGAAGAAGAAGGAAGAGGACGACAAGAAGAAAAAGGAAGAAGAGGAGAAGAAAAAGAAGGAAATCCAGGAGAAGAAAAAAGAGAAGAAAGAAGAGAAAGAAAAAGAAGAAGAAGAAGAAGAAGAGACAGTAACACCAATGGAAATCAAGGAGGAAGAAAAGGAGGAGGAAAAACCAGTAGAATTAACCGAAGAGGAAAAAAGAAAACTGGCGCAGCAGAAAATAGAGCGAGAGGCAAAGAATAAAGCAGTAATAGACGAGAGGTTGAAGAGCTTCACACACCTTCAGGAGAACATTTACATCGGCGAGAGAAAGAGGAGCAAGAGGAACAAGGAGGTGCGGAGGATGGTGTGCGACTGTTCACTCACCAAGGAGGAGATGGAGCGAGGGGAAGTGGGCTGCGGCGAAGACTGTCTCAACCGCCTCCTCATGATCGAGTGGTGAGTGTACTGACGTGTGTAACCTTACCTAACTTAACCTTACCTTACCTTACCTTACCTTACCTTACCTTACCTTACCTTACCTTACCTTACCTTACCTTACCTTACCTTACCTAACCTTACCTTACCTAACCTTACCTTACCTAACCTTACCTTACCTTACCTTACCTTATCTTACCTTACCTTACCTTACCTAACCTAACCTAACCTAACCTAACCTTACCTTACCTTACCTTACCTTACGTAACCTTACCTTTACTAGCCTCCTGGCTAGTACAGTGGTAACACGCTGGCCTTGCATTCGCTTGGTCGGCAGATCGAGTCCCCGCCCGGGCCCGTGATGCTTAAGCTGTTTACTGGGGAGGAACTGGTGTGGTCGGGCACCACAGTGGTGCAGCGGTGGTCCACCATGGCTGTGAGGCATAGACCTCTAAACAAAACCTAGTAGTAATACTAGTAGTAAAACCTTACCTTACCTTGCCTTACCTTACCTTACCTAACCTAACCTAACTTTGCCTTACCTTACCTTATCTTACCTAACCTTACTTTACCTTACCTAACCTTACCTCATTTATTATTATAACGCCTTTTTTTTGTAATTTCTAATGTGTTTTTTCTCTCCTGGGTTTGTTTGTTCATTTGTTCGTTTGTTTCGGTGTTTGTAAGTCTGTTTGTCTGTCAGGTGGTCAGAATTTTGTTAGTGTTGTGTTTTGTTCCAAAATGTTGTTGGTGTTGGTGTTGGTGTTGTTGGTGTTGTGTTGGTTCGTAAATTCTCACAGGAAGGAAAAAGGAAAAGGAAAAGAAAGAATGACATACGTAACATTAAAACAAGTGTGTGTGTGTGTGTGTATGTATGTGTGTGTGTGTGTGTGTGTGTGTGTGTGTGTGTGTGTGTGTGTGTGTGTAGGTAAACGTATGATGGTGCTTGGAACGGGTCTTGAAAGTTGTAAAGTAATGAAGAAAATATTAATAACTTTGTGACGTGAAGTTAGAACATTATTATTATTAGTAGTAGTAGAGTGAGGCATTAGTGTGTGTGTGTGTGTGTGTGTGTGTGTGTGTGTGTGTGTGTGTGTGTGGATAAACGTACAGTAGTCAGATATAACTTCAAGCGTACATCTTTTCCTCATGTTTTTTTTCCTCTTCTTCATCTTTTTTTTTTTTATCTTTTCCTCTTTTATTTATTTATTTACTTATTTTCTTGTATATAGTGTGTGGTTCTTAAACAATGTATGGTATGTATGGTATAGTGATTCATACATACACAGTTAATAATACAACACACTTCTATAACCTAGTATATATATATCTAGTCTCATTATATACACTAGAATTATGACCTGACACACATGGATGGGTGGTGGTGTGTGTGGTAGTGATGATTGTGGTGGTGGTGGTGGTGGTGGTGGTGTAGTAAAGTGTACAGTAATAGTGGCCAGCTCATTGAAAATAACCTAACCTAACCTAACAGTTATTACAATACATAGCTTATTAGTATTACATTATTATAGATAAAAAATAAAACTTGTGAATCATCAGCAAGTTTTAAGAATATTAATGAATATAACTTATTTTTATTATTATTATTATTATTATTGCCATGACAGTTTTCTTGAAGATGTCGTGTTCATGCAGATAGATAGATAGATAGATAGATAAATAGATAGATAGACACACAAGGTCAGGTGTGTTTGTGTGTGTGTGTGTGTGTTTGTGAGGCAGGCCAGTGTTTGAATAAGTGTGAATTTTGTATGTATGTGTTTGTTTGGATTAATGTGAATTCTATGTTTGTGTTTGTTTGAACAAGTGTGAATTTATTGTTTGTTTTAACGAAGTGCTTAGAGATACGGCAGTCGTACCGCATTGTCATCCACTATTTGTACGGCCTGTGCCTTATTATTTACCTAGTAAAGCATCTTTCAAGTTATGTTAGGTTATGTTAGGTTAGGTACGGTTTGGTTCGGTTATATAAGCTTTTTACCCAAAAGTTAGGCACGTACCGTATCTATAACCGAGCACTATGAGGATACGGCTGCCGTACCTGTAAGCTGTGCCTTGTTTTAATGAGTGTGAATTCATTGTGTGTGTGTTTGAATAAGTGTGAAATTAGTGTGTGTTTGCGTGTGTGTGTGTGTGTGTGTTTGAATAAGTGTGAATTTGGTGTGTGTGTGTGTGTTTGAATAAATACATCACGGTGATTCTTTGCTGTCGTTCCGTATCCTAACATAACATAACATAACCCAACCTAACTTCACATAATGTAACATAACATAACATAGCAACCTAACATAATACAACAAAGCACACCACAACCTAAAATAACATAACATAACATAACATAACATAATGCAACACAAATTGAATGTTTATATAATAGTTATCCCTTTGTGTGTGGTTTTTTGGTTTTGTTATGGAATATATAAGTATGTAGTGAGTGAGTGTGTTCTACAAGTGTTCAGTGTGTAAGACAACTCAGAACTCGGTGAACTTGTAAAAAAAAGTGTGTTAATTATTGTAAATACCGGCTCGTTAAATAAATGTTTGATATAACGTGAATTTCTTGATAAAGTACATAAGTAAAATACTGTAAATACCGTCTTGTTGTATAGGTTTTTTAATATAACATGAATTCTCTATAAACTACATAGGTAAATTACTGTATATGGCAGCTCATTCAATTATTTTTTTTTAATATAACATGAATTTCTCTATAAATTGCATTAGTAAATTACTGTATATGACAACTCGTTAAATAACTTTGTCTAACGTAAATTTCTCTATAAACTACACTGGTAAATTACTATAAATGGCAGCTCGTTAAATAACTTTTTAGCATAACGTAATTTCTCTATAATCTATGAAGGTGTTGTCTTATACATGGAGTTAGAATGCAAACTTATAATGCAGTGATGAATATTAAGTCAAAATAATGTTATAGCAATTTTATTATTTAGTTTTACAGTGGAGTGTTATCTAACGCATTTGGATCTAATGAATTCCTATCTAACAACCCTTTTGAAGCTCTACCCCGCCTCCAATCTAACGATCCAAGATTCAGATCTAACGGCAATTATTCCGGGCACCCGGGATCAAATTTCAAACTTCCCGCTGATCGCTGAATTTTTTCCACACCCCGGCGTCCCTCCCTCCCTCCCTCCCCAGCCCCCTCCCTCCCTCCCTCCTCGTCACTTTCAGTGAGAGAGAGAGATATTAGTATCTATAAACATTTTCCTTCCTTCCTATATATATATATATATATATATATATATATATATATATATATATATATATATATATATATATATAAATTAATAAATAATTAAAATACAATGTTTATATAGTGTTTAATATTATAGTAATGATACAATTGAGTCTATATTCGTGTTCCTTACCCTTGAAAACCTATATGTATAAATTTTCATGAGATTCTGAGGTGTCAAAATTTTCATGAAATTTCCAAGGCAACACCCTTAGATTTTTTTGAACAAATCACGTTTTGTTAAATAACTCAAAAACTATGAGGTTTACGTAAAAGACTCATATATTAGTAAACAAAGAGCAGGAGACGCCCGTTCTTTTGAGCTATAGTAGAATGAAATTGGTATATTAGTAACTGAGAAAATAATATATTAGTTTTTTTGACAAAATTTCAACAAAACTTAAATTTCCTACTAAACTATAAGGTATATTTTAAATCTGATTTCACCATTAGATAGACAACATCAAACTTAATGTATTAACTTCTATACATTATTGCTATACAACAAATATTTTCCGAGTAAAATGACAAAAACACATTCGACCAAATTTACGCAGAAAAATTTTGGGCGACAAAATAAAAAATCTACAATTGTTACAGAAACCTGGAAAATAACATAAATAACACACTCAACACACACACACACATCCAAACACATTCAAACACCCACTTTCTACCCCCAAACATACCAAAAAACACACATACCCCCAAATAAACACACTTTCTACCCCCAAACACACCTAAACATCCCCAAAAATTGCACACATGATATTCCTTTTAATTTTTGTATAAAGATTCCTTCAATTTGTGCCTTACTTTAAATGTATCATAGTTTTTATATGATGAATATAAACCTCAAGAGAATCCCCACACTAGAATCTTAAGAAATATTATGTTATTTCAGTTGTAATATAAAGGCAATACTTTAGATTTAATAACTACTGATACCGTTGATATGCACTCTTGAGAAGCATAACAATAACACTAATAATAACTTTGCTCCTCTGTCTCGGTACAAATGCACGTTACCGTTAAACAATTCCATCATTAAGAGAGTTATCTAATTGAGTGAAAATACGTCATAACTAAACATTCTTGAAAATTTGGTGTTGTCATGTTGCATACACTCAACACATTATGAACTGCAATATACTACATACAGTATCATACAAAGGAGTACAAAGGAAGAACAGACAGCAACAGTCCTTATTAATGGAGCCAGGCTACTGTAGGTTGAAATGACCATCTGAGGTAAAATCAGTCTCCTGTAATGAGCGTGGGA
>JAPQNM010000030.1:4397569-4442569 GCA_029783475.1 Metacarcinus magister | reverse complement strand
GGTTAGGCTAGGCTGTGTACTAACTTACACTCAAACTGAGGCTATTTAATTTATAACTATGAGTTTATTTGCAAATATCTACATCACTAGAATTGTTTGTTGTTTACTAGAACCACTGAATTAGATAAAAAGAAAAATGATTGTCAGATTTTTTTTTCTTCTATGCAAATTGAAAACCGACCAAAGGCAATAAAACACGTACTAAATAATATAAAAAAAAATATCCCACATTGTATTGCTGGTTCCATAAAGTTTTGAAAAAGGATTAACACAAAATTTAAACTTATAAACTGTACATGAATGATTAAGATTCGTAATTGGAAAATGCTTCACAAATTCACTGATTGCCATTAGGCAATCAGTGAATTGAATGAATTGTGGTGATGATTAATATTAGTGTTATGGCGGCTGATTCTAACAACAAAATTATTCCTCGTTCCATCCAACATTGACTCATTAAAACTGAGATAACAATGAGGCGTGTATGAGAAAGTAAATATAACTCAACTACTATTTTTTACTATTAATATGCAAACTTGACTCTTCAAAGTGACAATTAGTATATATTTCCCACTGATAGAAGGTAATTGAACGATTTAAGACGAGAATTCAATTAATTATTTATCTCGTATGTAAAATTCTTGACAGTTTTGATGTTTTTTTAATCTGAATATTGCATCTCGTTCCTAACACTACTTTTGAAGCCCAGTTGTAGTGTATGAAGGTGTGGTGATTGTGGTAGTAGTGGTGAGTGTGGTAGTAGTAGAGTGTGTTAGTATGTATGTGGTAACCTAACCTAACCTCACCTCCTCCACCCTAAAGTGACTCCATTCTATAACCTCACATCTTGATCACATTGTTTCCCTTCTCGGGTGACTGCATGCAAGCCTTCACGGAGGCATTTATTGATAATCTTATATGCGTATGTATGTATGTATGCGTGTCAGTCTGTGTGCGTGTATATGTGTGTGTGACTTTCTGGTGATGCCATGAATACTTTTTTTTACCTACACATACATATACATACATACACAAACACATTTACCTATACATACAAACACATGTAGGAGTCAGAGAGGACAATAGAACACACTGATGTGCTTGGGTAGGTTGAGAACACCCTATTTTCACCCTAGTGTGTGCTGCCTTTGGGGGGGAGGGTGCGCGGGGGGGAGGGTGTGCGGGGGGGATGTGTTGGAGGCTGGGAGGTGCAGCTTTCACTCAGTGTTATGCGACAGTAATTATTGTGATTGTTAGGATGTGATTGTTTATGTAGGAGGAGGAGGAGGAGATGTGAGGGAGGAGGAGGGAGACGTGAAGGAGGGGAGGGAGGGAGGGAGGGGGTGCCTGTGTCCCCCTCCTGTGTGTTGGGGGGGGATGTAAAGGAAGGAGTGGAGGAGGAAGGAGTAAGGAGTTAAGGGGAGTGAGTGTTCCCATATAACCTTTGTCTGTGTCCTTTGATAACTAATAACTAGGCCGTTGGTGAGACCTTTGTACGGTACTACTGAATGTGCAAATTTCCAGGAAGTTAATCATGTGCATAAGGGGCTGACTACTGCAAGTTACCAGTGCATGAGCCAATACCCAGAGGCACCTTGGCACCTCCTTGGCACCTTGGCACCTTGGTGGGCCTAAAGCAACACCATGCCTCACCACCATCACCATCTTCACCACCTCAACGCAACTCAACTCACCACCACACCAGCCAAGGAGCTGTGGAGGGTGGGGGGTGGAGGGTGCCAGTCCCGCCCTCTCGCCCGCCCGTCCACGCACACACACGCATACACGCTCCCTCAACGCGTCACCTTGCAATGGCGGAGAGAAGGAAAACCGGAGAAAGAAAGAAAGAGGAGAAAGGAGGAGGAGGAGAAGGAGACGGAAATAGAAAAATGAACCCCATCCATCAGCAACTCAAGCGGACGAATCAGCGGGGTTTAGGTTTAGGGTTGAGGGGTTGTTTTCCGAGCGAGCTGTGACCTACTTGTTGACCCTCCATGAGAACCTTGATTGTTGACCTTTCTTGTCTTGGAGGGAAGGCTCGGGTCACGGCTCGCTGGGTAAATGTGACCCTGGGAGTGTAGCTGAGGTCAGGTCATTCATTGTACTGTGTATGTGTGTGTGTGTGTGTGTGTATGTATGTATGTGTGTGTTTCTTAATATTATGTGAGTTTTGTTACAATGTGTTTAAAGTAATAATGATGAAAGAAAGTTGATTTATCTGTGACTGTATTTAATATTGTACCTTGTGTGTGTGTGTGTGTGTGTGTATGTGTGTGTGTGTGTGTGTGTGTATGTGTGTGTGTGTGTGTGTGTGTGTGTGTGTGTGTGTGTGTGTGTGTGTGTGTGTGTGTGTGTGAATGAGACTCTTGTTGTTCAAAGTTTAGTCATATTGAAGGAGTTAAGATTATTATTTATGAGAGAGAGAGAGAGAGAGAGAGAGAGAGAGAGAGAGAACTTATACAAACTCCTTTAACTAAAACCAAAGATGTTATAATGAAAGTTATAATCAAATAGTAACTTGTACCTGATTAATGTGATATAAAGTTAGGTTTAAGAGAGAGAGAGAGAGAGAGAGAAGTTATTATTGTGATAGTTTAATCCTAATTGTGTAACCACCTGTGTGTGTGTGTGTGTGTGTTGGTAGTGAGGAGAAATGTGTTTATTTTTTTGTTTTTAATTTTTTTATTGTAATGCAAACGTGATATGGGATAATTCGGTTCTGTGTGAGTGTTAGTAAGAGGAGGAGGAAGAGGAAGAGGAGGAGGTGGAGTTGGAAGAGGAAGAAAGGTTTAGATGACAGTAAGAGAAAGTGGAAGTGAATGTGTAAATGAGGTCAAGTTTTGTCACTATTATTATGTGGAAGAATGAGTTTTAGTGGAAGGAATGTGGAGGCAGGACGAGGCTGGGAAGGAGTGGAAAGTGTGTGTAGGAATGAGATGCAGTGTGTGGAGGTGGAATGTTGGATTACTCATGACTAAGCAGCTATGTAACTTGACTGTAGTGGATGTGTGTGTGTGTGTGTGTGTGTGTGTGTGTAGGTGAGGTTAGGTGTGTGTGGAAGGAGGGAAGGATGATGAGTGGTGTGTGTGTGTGTTTTTTATTTATTATTTATTTTTTTTATTATTGTGTGTGTGTGTGTGTATGTATGTATGTGTGTGTGTGTGTCTGTGTGTGTGTTGTATGTATGTATGTGTGTGTGTGTGTGTGTGTGTGTGTGTGTGTGTGTATGAATAAGAGTTTAATTCATTCCTTGCCTTACAGTGTGATACATAACATAGTTTAAAATTATTCATAAAATCCTTGTTATGTGTATTGTATTAAGATCATGTTTAATCAGCTGTAAGATCAGGAATAATTAATTAATTGTCATCATTTATGGTTCATGTTGAATATATTAACAGTTTAATTAAGGTGACTTGTGACACTGGAGGTGGAAATAGTAATGTTGAAATTTGGTTTTGCTGTATGATTGAAAATGTTCATAGTTTGTATATTACCAAACACACACACACACAACTTAACCTCTGTGTGTGTGTGTGTGTGTATATATCTGTGTGTGTGTGTGTGTGTGTCAGTCAAACACAGTACTCTTAGCAAGGTGTGGGAAGGTTATTTCAATGTGATTATTAATCCATTTGAATTTATGTCAACTTAATGCTTCCTTCAGCCTTGGGTAGCATCTCAAAGACTAAGGAGGTGTAGGTGTTTGTGTGATGGTAGATTAGTGTGTGTGTGTGTGTGTGTGTATGCTGGTGTTAGACTCAAGGTTAGGTTAGGCTAGGTTGTAGTGTTAAGTTAGGTTTGGTTATGGTGTTAGGTTAGATTAGGTTGTGGTGTTAGGTTAGGTTGTGTATAGACTTGTGTACTGTAACTCGTATTCTTGAAGACACTGTATTGTTCACTAGTGTTTGGTGTTCATGTACAAGTGTGTGTTATGGTGTACAGTGCAGGCTAGGAAAGCATAGTGAAGAGGGAACAACTTACATCATTATTATTATTATTATTATTGTTTTGTTAATATGATGAGGTCAGAATATTGTTTATTTATATATATGTTTATTGAGTTTATTTATATATGTTTTTTGGGTTTATTTATGTGTTATTTTGGGTTTATTTATTTATGTGATTTTTGAGCTGAGTTGTTATTGTTATATTATTGTTAAGACTTGCTGTACCTTTCTATCGTTGTGTTTCCAAGGTATTCATTCATTCATTTATTCACTTATTTATTCATTGGTTATTCAGCTCAAAGGAAACATTGGCTAAGGTTCTAACACTTCAAAGTCCATTGGTTGAGAGGCTAAATGTGTGTGTGTGTGTGTGTGTGTGTATATGTTTAGGTTGAAACTTTTTATTTTATTTTTTTATTGTTATTATTTATTTTTATTGTTGTTATTGTAAGGTAATGTTTGTGTAGCTGAGAGTGTAGTAAGATTGTATGTAGTATTTTGAGGGAAGAGGAGTATGTGTAGTAGTAGTAGTTGTTGTGTGTTGAGAAAAGAGGAATGTGTTAAGCAGGTGACATACAAGTGAGGCTGTTCCTTCCCACTTGGTAATATGTTTATAAAAGTATTCATTAATGTACCTGAAGTGTGGATAGCGTGAAGGAAGGAAGGATGGGTGGACAGAATGAAGGGAGGGAGGAAGGATGGGTTAGGTGGATAGAAGGAAGGAAGGATAGGATAGGTGGATAGAAGGAAGGGAAGGATGGGATAGGTGAAGGCAGACAGGTAATGGATGTACTTAAGAATGGATATTATAGATTCAATTCGAGTTTAGATAAAAGTTACTGGCTAGGCAAACTTAGGCAAGGGTTTGTGTGTGTGTGTGTGTGTGTGTGTGTGTGTATATATTTCATTGTTTACTCTATCGACCATAATTGTTTTATTTAATTAATCAATGTTTTAATTTATTTTGGTTCTTACTTATAATTGCTTGAAATTTAAAGTGTAACTAACTGAAATTATGGTCAATAAACACTTATTTACTTACTTAGTGTGTGTGTGTGTGTGTGTGTGTGTGTGTGTGTGTGTGTGTGTAACGGGTTCAGATAATTATATGTGTTGGTGTTGTGTGTTTGGGTGACAGTCAGGATTGGTTGTGTGTGTGTGTGGGGGAGGGGGGGGGTTGTATGTTTGTGTGTGTGTGTGTGTTAGATAGTGTGATGCCTTAGGTGTGGTCAGGTACATAGTGTTGTATTGGGTTGAATGAGTTAGTTACTTGGTCAAGGTATATTGTATTCCATCTCACTAACTGAATGATGTTTGGGAACCTTATCACAAATTGATAATGGTAAATACATCATAACTCATTACAAATAATAGAATACTCTGTTTTCGTTTTTTTTCTCAGCATATAGATACATGTACGTAACAAGTATTATCTGTCTTCAATTTAATTATACAAACTAATATATACAATGTTTTTTAAGTCAACTTAGTAAAATAATGTTAAAATACTTGTTACATGCATTTATGATTAGAAAAAAGGTATAGACAATGTATTATATTGTTTATTTTTATCATTAATTACGTATTGATCATTATTCTATGTATATCAGAGTTACTTATTTGCTGAAAGGGATGCAAGGATTTTGAAACAATTTGCCAAACATTATTATTTACCTTCAGATGGAGTGTAGTGTAGTAATAGAGGACTTGAATTTTATTTGTTAAGTAATAGAGGATATGAAGTTTTATTTGTTAAGTAATAGAAGTTTTGTTTATTAAGTAATAGAAGTTTTATTTGTTAAGTAATTGAAGTTTTGTTTGTTAAGTAATAGAGGAATGGTGTTTTGTTTGTTTAACTTATGGTTGTGTTAAGTTTGTTTTGGACTCAGATATCTGTTTGTGTATTAAAGAGAGTGTTGTCATTAGAAATATTATAACTTTGCTTGTAAGACACACCTCAGTTATGTTGTTTCTACGTCAATGTAACTTTGTGCTTGTTAACAGTTCATTGAGTTATGTTACAAAAGGTTTCTAGTATAATTAATTTGAGTTATATGTCTTGTGAAAAGTTTCTAGTATAATCAATTTGAGTTGTGTGTGTTGTAAAAGCTTTCTAGTATCATTAACTCAACTTAGTAATGGCAGATTATACCTTAAAAGTTGTTGATATAGAATTATGGGATTTACATGTCATTAAGACGCCTATTAATTGAGGTATTTTTATTTAAGTGACACAATCATATATTTCATCACCTTCCTTGACTATCTAAATCTTGTGACATACAGCAATACTTCCACAAAACTTAAATGACTTAACATACCAAGAGTCACTTCAAGTTTACCTTTTTATTGAGATATTTTTAAGTCAGACATTATATATTTCATAACTTTCCACAATCTAAATCTTGTTTCATTTTGTAATACTTTTACAAAACTTCAATTACTTAATTTACTAACTTAACTCCCTAATTACTCGTTCAACTTTACTTTTTGGTGTCTAATAATTCCATCTTACTTGTGGTGATTAACTTACAACCAATTAACAGACAGACATTTTGCCCCAATTAAATGATGTTAAAATATAAAGATCAGAAAGTCATCTAACAATGCTTCAATTAAATACCTTTTGTTGTATTATATATAAATTATCGTGTTTTGTACTTCATTGTCATTATATTGAGAGATATTATATAACAGTATTGAACCTTATAAGTCATGAACAAAGCCATTTAACACAACCCAACATTACTATTCACTTATTGTCATTATATTGAGACATGTTATAACAATATTGAACCTAACAAAGCCATTTTATAACAATATTCAACTTTTAAACCATAAACAAATCTATTCAACACAACCCAACATTACTATTAACTTCTTATCATTATATTGAGACCTTTTATAACAATATTCAACCCAACAAAGCCATTTTTGAACACAACCCAAACATTACCATTCCCTTTGTGGTAGAACTTAACACATTCTCAATTCTTTGCAATCACGTTACTTATATTTACATTGATCTTTGCAGTAAACCAGTAATTTTATATCTCAAAATTATATATAACCCAAACTTTCATAGGTAGATAGGTAGGTAGGTTAGTGTGTGATATGTGTTAGGTTAGGTAGGATAGCTTAGGTTAGGAATAGGTGGTGAAGGATATAGGAGGATGTGTGTTAGGTTAGGTTAGGAATTGGTGAAGTGAGGGACGTAGAAGTGTGTGTATGTGTGTGTGTTGTGTGTGTGTGTGTGTTGTGTGTGTGTGTGTGTGTTTGTGTTGTGTGTGTGTTAGGTGAGGAAGATAAGGATGAACATAATATATAGGAAAGAACATGGATTGAGGTCTGAAGGTCAGTATTAATGGAGATAAGAGCAACATCTGTATAAGAATTAGTGTTAGTGACTTGTGACTTATGTTTCCAAAAGGTAATAATAATAATAATAATAAATGTTTTTTGATAAGAGATGTGCAACCCAAGAGGTGAAAATATACAGTAGGGAGTAATACAATACAATGGGGGTTGAAAAATTAATGATAACCATAATAAATAATAATAGTAATAATGATAAGGTAGTTGTGTCTGTGATATCAAACTGTGATGACCTATTTTTTGTACTTTTTGTATAACTTGTTGCCTCAGATCACTGCACTGAGCAAATAAAAGTGTGTGATACTGATGATAATACGTTTATTTATACCTGTGAATATATGGGGAATATTTTAGACAATTGTTCTGTTGTGTTGGAAGATTATGTAACAAAATTATAACATCTTTTTTCTTTATTGATGCGACATACAAAATTTACATAGAATAAGGAAATTATGAAACTTTATATTATGTGATTTAAAGAAGAGAATTTAATTGAATTGGCTGTCAAGTATCTGAGTATTATTAAAAGAAACAGTAAATCTTAAAGAAAATCCGGCATTAATATACATTTGTAAGCTATTCAATGTAAAGTAAAGGAGTGGGTGGTGGGTGTAGTGGTGAGTGGAGGTGGTGGAAGGGAGTGGAAAGGTCTGTGGAGGTAGAGGGGGAAGGGAGTGGATAGGTGTGTGTGTTGGGTGGAGTGTGGAGGTGGAAGGGAGTGGATAGGTCTATGTTGGGTGGAGTATGTAGAGATAGAGGTGAAAGGGAGTGGATAGGTGTGTGTGTTGGGTGGAGTGGAGGTGAAAGGGAGTTGATAGGTCTATGTGTTGGGTGGAGTATGTGGTGGAGGTGGAGGTGGAAGGGAGTGGATAGATCTATATGTTGGGTGGAGTATGTGGTGAGAAACAAAATACAGTTCAGAATAACCTAATAAACTGATCCTCGTTTATACACACATTAACTAAAAACATAAGCCCCGCCCTCATTATGATCCTAACTCCTGATTGGTTGTCCTTGGGTTGGGAATGCCTCTAATTGGTGGCTGGTAGGGGAAGGGGGCGGGGCTTACCTGTCAAGTTAGATGAATTGTAGGATTGTAAGCTGAGAGAGTAATAAGATATGGGTGTTGGGGTTATAATTAGTGGACATGTTAATTAAGATGGGATGGATTGGCCTGAGGAGTAATGAGATGGTAATTAGTGGGTCGTACAGGTGTTAATGAGGTTAATTGGTGGGTGTCGTGCAGGTGTTAATGAGGGTAATTAGTGTGTCGTGCAGGTGTTAATGATGTGGTGAGGTAATGATTGAGAAATTACACTTATAATGTAGGAATTTTTTTTTTTACTTGACACATACATTCAAGACCTAAACGTGTGTGTGTGTGTGTGTGTGTGTGTGTGTGTGTGTGTGTGTGTGTGTTACTGGCTTTCTATCAGTCTTTCATCTTTTCTTATCATAAAATTCTTCATTCATTTCATCTACAAAGTTCAAATATTACTGAGTCAAGTAAGTTTTGCAATATATATCATATCTTCTTTTTCCTCTTTCCATGTCATATATGTTTTTTCTTTCTATATTCCCATTATATTATTTTATTTCACCTTCATCTACATTATCATTTAACTTTCTGAATTAATTAGTTTAGTTTAAGATAAATCATAATTATAGTCATTCCTTAATATAATCTCAGGGTAAGTAAGCCATTGTAAAGGGAGACAAGATCAGTATTAGCATTAGTATTAGTATTAGACAAGATCAGTATTAGTTATTCTTTATACTTAGTTATTAGTGTGTGGCAAGAGTCTTTTAATAGGTGGTTCTGTGGCTCATTGCTCTGCTCGTGACCTAATATCTGTGAGTTCGATCCTGGGTCACGGCTGCTACTTGGTGAGAGGGGCAGCACTCTCTTGGTAACCCTAGCAGGACTCTATGGTTTTTAGTTACCTAGTTTGGCGGGGTTATTATTATTATTATTTTTTTATTACTATTCATCAAAAGCCTGAAGAGAAGATTATAATTGCCTTCAGTGTTAGATATAGAAGTAAAAATATTCCCCATTATTATCTTTTATTTTTCATCTTAGAGAATAAAAGGAAATGGAGAATTTGCATTATTTTCCTTGTCATTCTTTCCTTTCTTATGTGTCAAGGAAAAATTTAGAAAAAAAATAAGAGGAACGAAAGAAAATGTTTGTTACTTCCTCGATGGCAATATGATAAAAAAAAAAAATAAGGATGTTAGAATAGATAGAAAAAAGAATAGTTTCCATTTTTTTTTCTCTCTCTCTCTCTCTCTCTCTCTCTCTCTCTCTCTCTCTCTCTCTCTCTCTCTCTCTCTCTCTCTCTCTCTCAATAGTAACACAGGAAAGAGAATATAGATATAAAAAAGGAGATAGTCAAAATTTAGATAAAACTATAATTAAAATCCTAACCTAACCTTCCCTTCCTTCTTCACAGCAACACATTAAAATTTAGATAAAACTTTAAATAAAAATCTGAACCTAACCTAATCTAACCGAAATTTCCTTCCACAGCGGTACATTAAAATTTAGATCAAACTTTAAATAAAATCTGAACTTAACCTAACCTCACCTTCCTTCCTTCCACAGCGGCACGTTCATCATGGAGTATGTAGGTGAGGTTTTTGACACGAGGGAGTTCAAGCGTCGCCGGAAGGAGTACGCCAGGACCATGCGTGACCACTTCTACTTCATGGCACTCAAGTCGGACCAGCTGATTGATGCCACCACGATGGGCAACATATCGCGCTTCATCAATCACTCGTGTGACCCGAATGCCGAGACGCAGAAGGTGGGAGTGTTTGCATTGTGTTTTAATGGAGTAATGTTTGGAAATGTTTGGTTTTAGGTTTTATCTTGGTTAGGTTAGGTTAGTTTAGTTAAGTTTGGTTTGAATTGTTTAGTTGATAGGTTAGGTTAGGTTAAGTTAGGTTAGTATGAATTGTTTAGTCGTTATATTGTTCTATTTCTTTCTCTTGTCTTTATATTACATCAAGTTAGAATTATTTTTTCCTATATCTTATCTCTGTTTAGTTTAATTTGTTTATTCATTAAGTTCTTATATTCCTTTTTCTTGCCTTTACATTACATACATAAGTTTGAATAATTTTTTTCCTTTTTTTTTCCAGTGGACCGTAAATGGTGATTTAAGAATTGGTTTTTTCTCCAAGAGACATATCCAGGAGGGGGAAGAAATTAACTTTGATTATAGACTTGAGAGATACGGGTAAGTGTGTGTATGCGTGCGTGTGTACGTATGTGTGTCTGTATGTGTGTGTGTCTTTCTATTGAAGTTTTATCTATTATACAAAGTTATTAATGTATTCAGGACTAAAAATGTTAATATCTGCTTCACGATCTTCAAATATAGAATTTTATTTTCTGCATCTGTGTTACTTATTACTTCTTTACCACAGCCGCGAGCCACAGCAATGTTTCTGCGGGGCGGCAATCTGTCGCGGTTGGCTCGGGGAAGCTCCGGATGAACAGACCAAGGAGGAGAAGGATGAGGCGCGCAGGAAAGAAGAGAGAGACAGGAGAAAGAGAGAGGAGAGGAGAGCATTCTTTGAGGATATTGATGTAAGGAAATGATTGTACTTTGTGATATTGATAATGGTGAATAATTGATATTTTTTCTCCCCCAACACACACTTATATTCCTCACTCTTCCTCCCCCAACACACACACACACACACACACACACACACACACACACACACACACACACACACACACACACACACACACTCCCCTAACATCCTCTCACCTTCCCATTCTCTCCCACAGTTGGAGGAAGAGATAGAAAAGCTCAACTCCCACAAGCTAAGGAACCGTCAAGACACACTCAACCTTTCCCGGCTCATGGTACGCGCTGAGGACTTCACTTCAAGGGTGATGCTCCTCGACCTCCTGCAGACCGGGGAGTCAGCTTGTCGTCGGCTGTTCCTCGACTACCACGGCCTCAAGGTGCTGTGGTCCTGGATGGCGGACTTGGGACTGTCTCAACAACACACGGCTTTGAAGGTGGAGGTGAGTGTGTATGTGTGTGTGTCTCTCTCTCTCTCTCTCTCTCTCTCTCTCTCTTTCTCTCGCTCTCTCTCTCTCTCTCTCTCTCTCTCTCTCTCTCTCTCTCTCTCTCTCTCTCTCTCTCTCTCTCTCTCTTTCTCACCTTCCTTCCTTCATTCCTTCCTTTATTTCTTTAACTCCTTCCCCTCTCGTCTTATTCTCATCTCTTCTGTCTGTACCAAGTCTCCCCACCTCCCCCCTCTCTCTCTCTCTCTCTCTCTCTCTCTCTCTCTCTCTCTCTCTCTCTCTCTCTCTCTCTCTCTCTCTCTCTCTCTCTCTCTCTCTCTTCCCCTCTCCTCCCTCCTAACCTTCAGCTTGCCTTCAGATCCTACAAACCCTGGAGGTGCTGCCCATCACCAACAAGACTCAGCTCACAGACAGCCGCGTCCTCTCCCTGGTGGAGCGTTGGAGTGGTCAGGGAGGATACACACCCTCCTCCACCACCTCCACCACACTCTCCCCTCCACCTCCACCCACACCCAAGGTTGATGAGGTCCCCCTGCCCCAACCTGCCCCCAACCTGGTAGCTGAACCGGACCCCAATAAAAAGTCAAGGTGGGTTGTGTGTGTGTGTGTGTGTGTGTGTGTGTGTGTGTGTGTGTGTGTGTGTGTGTGTGTGTGTGTGTGTTTGTAAAGTTAATCTCATTTTTGGAAGGATTTTAAGTAATTCTCAAAGGTTTTTTTTTACATTTTTATTTCTTTAGTTATATACATGTGGAATATTTTTTTAACCTCTTATTTTCATTGTCTACATGTAAGGTTCTTCCTCTTCCTCTCTCCTTAAGTTTATATATATATTTTATCACGCTCCCAGTCCCTATTTCTTCCCTTCCCATCCCCCCACACACCTTCCCCTTCCTTTTCCCTCCCAGTAATCCTTCCCATCCTTCCACACACCTTCCCTTCCCTTTCCCATCCCCCCAACACACCTTCCCCTTCCCTTACCCTCCCAGTAATCCGTTCCACCTCCACAGTGACACGAGTGAGGAGTCAGACAGTGAGACAGATCCTAAGCTTGCCATAGAAGCCTCGAGTGCAGACGACAGCAGCCTTGACTCTGAGGTGGACAACCCTAAGACCGGCGTGGAGGAGGAAAGCAGCGACTCCAACGATGCCAAAGAGACAGCAGCGGCGGCCTCCACCACTCTCACCTCCGAGGACAAGCTAAGGGTTGAGAGGCTGTCCGACGAGGAGAAGGAGGTCCAAGAGTTACTTGAGCTGCACAAGGCAATGGTCGCTCTCGCCCAGAAGCTCCTCGATGCCTGGAAGAACCTCAAGGAGTTCTTCCGCATCCCCAAGAAGGAGCGGATCGAGATGATGAAGGAGCACGAGAGGGAGGTGGACCGAGGCTACAAGGAGTACCTCGACCAGGCCTCCGAGAGTGACCGTGACTCTGAGCGCAAGGACAGGGACAGGTGAGGGGATGGGGGATGGGGGGGGAAGGGGGAGGGGGAGTCTGTTCTCATACTGTGAACTAATAATGTGAGTAACTTAAGGACAAAAACATAGCTGAGTCAAGTGTATTATATGATCTAACTCATGCTTGTTTTCACCTGGACTCACCTGTTCCCTGCCACTCACAGGTACAACAGGCGGGACCACCACCATGACCGCCGGGACTACAAGGACCGCCACTCTAGGGCCCGGGCCAGGGAGGAACGGTCCAATGACTCCCCAAAGATGTCCAAGGAGCAGCGGCGACAACTGTTTGAAATGAAGGTGAGGAAGGAAGGAGGGAAGGAGAGAAAGGAAGGGAGGAAAGAAGGGTGTGTGTATGTGTGTGTGTGTGTGTGTGTGTGTGTGTGTGTGTGTGTGTGTGTGTGTGTGTGTGAGAGAGACAGGTAATGGTAGGTAATCCCCTTGCCCCCTTTCACCCTTCCCTCCACCACTTGACAGGTGCAGCAGCAGGAGGAGGAAGCCAAGCAGAGGAAGATGCAGGAGGAGATGTGGACGATGCACGTTGACCGTTGCCGCCTGCTTGGCCATGACCCTTACCTCACCCCCATCTTTGACCCCACCTACCAGTACTTCTGGGACCCCGTGGCAGCCAACTGGCAGCCATACACCGGCTCAGGTGAGTGTGGCGGCAACACCACCACAAGGTGATGGCAAGGTTGTGTTGTGACTGTTACTGTTGTTACTTTAAATGCTTCAAAGGATTGTTAGGTTCATGATTATAATGTTGAATGGAAATATTTATTCTTTTAATTGGTTAATGTGTTGCCAGACAAGTTTTCAACCTAAACAAAGTAGAGTTGTTTGTATTGTGAGACGCAACACCTTGGAGTGTTAAGGCGGGTGTGGTGTGTGGTGTGGGTGTGGTGTGGTGTGGGTGTGTTGGGCCACCACCATTACCACCATCACCACCGTCACCACCACCACCACCGTCACCACCGTCACCACCAGGCAGCCAGTGGTGTTTGCATTACTTGTAAGGCATTGTGTAGGTGTGTGCGTGTGCATGCGTGCATGTACGCGCTCCTCACAGTGTTTGTGCCGGCAGACCCCAACCTGCCGGTGCCGGCGGGCTATGGCCTCACCAAGGGCGAGGGTGAGGGCTCCCCGCTGACACTGGTGGTGCCCGGCGGCCAGAGTCACCCACCGGGGGCTGGGGACCCCCCGGGGCTGGGTGAAGGGGGTCCTAATGACCCCCTCAACCCTGCCAACATTCCATTACCAGGTGAGGTGCAGGCACTGCCCCCCGGCTCCCCCTCCCAGGAAGGCACACCTCCCCACGGGGCCAAGCTGCTGTCCATCCCACTGCCGGGCGAGGCCACCCCGGGCCTGGAGGGTGGTGCGGCGGCACTGGGCGGGGAGGGCACAGAGACCCCCGGTGCCATCACCATCCACCTGCCGCTGCGCTGGCGCTTGGCACGGGACAACACAGACCACGTGTATTTCTACCACGTCAAGACGAGGGTCACACAGTGGGAGCCGCCGGCACTACTCAACTCTGGACTCGGATCAGACTCATCCTCAGACTCATCATCAGACTCTGACTCTGACTCCAGCAGCACCAGCGACGTGAGTCACCCAATCACATGGACTTGATGACTCACTGAGGCAGCAAGTCCTTTGTGATGGTTTATTGTGAGATGAGTCAGCAGCACAGCCTGCCTCACAGCCTGCCTCACAGCCTGCTTCACAGCCTGCTTCACAGGCTGCTTGAGGCACACTCATACTGACTCATCACACACACACACTTGAGTAACACTTGACATTACAATTCAGTTATAACTTTGTGTGTCGGTGAATAATTCCCTCGTTCTTGCCGCCAACAGAGTGAAGACTTCTCCACTGAGGAGGAGGAGGAGGAGGAGGAAGAGGAGACGGTGGAGAGGACTGACGTTTCTGACGAGAAGATGATCCGTCGGCCCAAAGGCACCAAACGACGGCGATCCGAGGCACTGGTGCAGGAGAGGGTCATCAGTGTAAGTGGACCTAACCTGACCTTTGTTTCACCTTCATACTCTTCCTCTCACATCACAACCAAACATCATCACTTTCCCTCAACTCATAACTTCTAACCACAACCTTCCTTCCCTTCCCTTGCTCTTCTCCTTTCATGATCCGCTGATCCCTTCTCGTGTCCTTGAAACCTTCCCTCACCTAACATAAGTATAAGTAAGTTTACAGTTAGGTTAAGTATCAGCCTGACTTGAGCCTCTAGGTAACCGCCTCACTTCACCTCACCCGCAGCCCATCTTGGAGATCGACAAGGAGGCGGCCAGGAGGGAGCGGAGGGAGGCCAAGGAGAGGGCGAGGGAGGAAGCACGCCAGGAGAGGCAGGAGGAAAGGAACACAAGAGGACAGAAGGAAGAACAAACACAGCCTCAAACTCAAACTCAACAGCAACAACAGCAACCACAGCAGCAGGAGGAGGAGGCAGAAGGAGTGGATGTAGTGGCAGCAGCGACGGTAACAGTGCCATCAGTGCCTGTGGAGAGGGAGAGGGAGAGGGACAGAGACAGAGACAGAGAGAGAGAGAGGGAGAGGAGGGCAGAGAGACACGAGGCAAGAGCCAAGAGAGAGAAGGTAAAGGTGGGTGTTGTTCGGCAGCTTTTGGCCGATGCTTCTTTTGTTTGGTTTTGTATTTGTTTCCTTTATCATTATTTAGCCTTTTATTGCCTTGTTTAGTACAGTTTGGTTGACTTGACTCACCCCGGGATTGGTGTAATGTGCCGCCCAATCACTAATAGTAATAAACACCTTAATTAAACACATCTAATGGCACACACTTCACTCCTAATCATTACGTCCACTAATTGCCTTGACCTGAAGGTGAAGTGTGGTGGTAATGTCCTGTGTGGAGATGATTAGTGTGTGTTGTGTGTGAACCTTGCTGCCTCATCATGGAGGTTAATAATACTTGTTTAGTTGTGTTGGTGAAACTTGAACTGGAAACACAATTGTTATTCGTCATCACGTCAAGTAATGTTAAAACACTCGTCATCTTGATCACTATTGTGTTATTTGGGTTTAATTTAACAAACATATTTCTTAGACATACTTGTGTTTCATGTGTTCTGTTTTTATTAATTGATTTGTTTATATATTTTATTTTATTATGAAACTTCTTATGGAACTTTTTTCTTTTTTTGTCATGATTTGTTTAGTTCATTATAGTTTCCCTTGGCCAAACAGCTGCTGTTGTTGATGTAAAGTTGGTGTAAATGTGTAGCAACTTTGTACTCAGTAGAACTTATTCAACTTGTCTAGAATGGACGTGAAGTGGTTATAGTAGAATGCAATGTGTTGGATTATTATTATTCACAAAACAATGACAGTCATTATTGCATGATGTAACACACACACACACACCTTCACCACACCTCCTCCTCACCCCCCAGAGCAAGGAGCGCGCCGCCACGGCCATCGCAGACAACAGTGATGCAGCACGTAAGATCAAGGACGCCTTCCGCTCCAAGATGGCCACCTACATTGTGTCAGTGCTGAACCCGTACCGCCGAGGTGACTGCCGTGAAGGGAAGATCACCTGCACCGAAGACTTCAAGTACTTGGCACGCAAGGTGAGGCACCAGGCACCACCACCACCAGGCACCACCACCAGGCACCAGCGGCAGGTGGTGATGTGTGGAAGGACAGTGTGAGGCAGGAGTTAGGCCAACACTAAACATAGGTGTTGGTGCCATCAGGGGACACCAAGCCGTGTGTGTGTGTTTATATATATATATATATATATATATATATATATATATATATATATATATATATATTATATATATATATATTATATATATATTATATATCATCTCAGGCTACAGAGCCACAGAATGTCCCCCACAGAATGTTTACTCACCACAGGCAACACTCACCACACACCCTCCTGTACATGAACACCTCACCGTAGCCCTAACCCTAACCTTGCCCTGTTCCTCCCTGCAGCTGACCCACTTCGTCATGGTGAAGGAACTGAAGCAGCTGCACAGCATTGAGGCTTTGGAGTGCAGCGACAGCGTCAAACACAAGACTCGGGACTTTGTGCGCAAGTACATGAGTAAGTACGGCTCCGTGTTCAAGCGGGATCCCAACGACACCAAAGAATACTGAGTGTGGTCGGCCGGCTCAGTGGCAAGTCACAAGGCATCGGACGGGACTAGACTGTGATGGTTTGGAAAGGCAAGTGTTGTGGGGGTGAAGGGAAGGCTGGAGGGGGAAGGCTGCCTGCAACCTTCACCTTGAGTACTGGTGTTGAGGTGAGGTGAGGTGAGGCAGGACGAAGCAGCTGGTCAAGCAGGCTGCACCCCACTACCCATCCCACCCCCACCACCAGCCAGCCTACACTCAACATTGCCGTGGTGTGGAAGGAAAGCATTAGGTGTTTGTGTTGTGGTGACAGACAGACACAGACAGTCAGTCATTCCTGCTGCCCTCCAAGAGTTTGACAAAGGTTAGGATGCTCGCTGGGAACATGAACGGCATCTGTGCTTTATTTATTTGTTATTCTACGTATGATATGACACGAGCCTCAAGACACACACGCTTACACACAAGCTGGTGTGTGGTGTGTGTTGCTGAAGAATATGCGAAATCAAGGTAATGTGCTGAACGACAGACTGGCTCGGTGGGACTGGCAGCCAAAGAACATATCTATAAAGGCACAGAGAACACAATGAGGATACAGTCTGTTGGTTGTGTTAGCAGGACGGTGCAAAGGGTAGCCAGTGTGTGTAACTGTGTGTGAGAGAGTGTGTGTGCGTATGTGTGTCTGGCCCTCACATTAACAGTTAGGAGTGCCTTGACCTGCGTGAGTCATATTAACGGTGCAATTGTGAGCTGGTGTGCAAAGAAGCAGTGACAAAGTTTGAGGTTAGAGGTGTGGCAGTGCTGGTACAAAGCAAATAAACTTTGCACTTGGAAAACAGTAATTTGTACATTGTGAAATAAATAAAGTTAGCAGAGCACTCACTCCGGCTGGTCCATTCATTATATATATATAATTTTTTTTTATACTTAATTATTAACATGAATGAGGAAGGAAGGAATGTAGTGTTATGTTGGGTTTTTACACTGTCAAGGGAGGGAGGAATGGAAGAGGAGGGAGGTGGTTGTGTTTGGTCCTGTGTAGTAATTGTAACATCTGCTTCAGTTCAGTTCAGACTCAGGATTGTATGTAACGCAGTCAGGAATAGTTTCACATTTCGTAAAGAATTTTAAGGAAATATTTTGTTAACTGTTTTGACATTTTTTATAAGTACCGAGGACGGACGAGCTTTGATTTTACAGCTGATGGATGGAAGGTGATGTGAATGCAAGTCAAGTAAGGATGGAAGGGGAAGGGAACAGGACGGGACGGGAACTTTTTAGAACTTTGACCCTGTGTGTTATCAAGTTTGTGACGACGACGTGCCGAGTGAAGAGCAAGACAAGGCTGCGTATAGTATAAAATAACTCTGGGTGTTTGACTTTATGTTAAATTAAAGTTTTCTGTAGATGTTGTTGTTAAATGTACATAATTTTATGGATGAAAACATTAAAAAACAAATACTGCCCATGTACGTTTCCTTTGTGTGTGTGAGGAAGTGAAAAGAATGAGATTATTGGAATAGCTAACTTTTAACACACAAAACTCACTTCAACTTACACATACAAACTTGCATCTATTCCCTTCCTAAAAAATTAAAAAAAGGATGAAATAATACCCTGAGGTAGGTAACCTGAGACCCAATACCTGTGCCAGGGTTAAGGAGGGAGTGGTGCCCCCTCACCAAGCAGCTGCCGTCACCCTGGAGGAGTAGTGTGATGAGCTGTCACCATCACTGCATCACCACAACTTAAATCAATAGATAAAGGTAAAGTTGGGACACACGCTTTAGCTGTGTGTGTGTGTGTGTGTGTGCGTTCGTTCGTTCATCTCCCGTCACATTGGCCTTTGAGTCTGTGGTGGTAATTAATCCGTTACCCCGGGACACTGTGACATCCAACTTTCCACAGTTTACCTTCCCCAGGTTTCCCCAGGTACCCATTTATCCACCAACCCGTTTGGGAGGATGAACAGCTGGGTGAACTGTGTGCCGACTCTCGTCCTCGTCCGGGATCAAACTCGGGCCAGCGGATTCATAGTGAGACGTGCTAACCACTGCACCACTGAGGCAATACAAACAAACACACACACACTCACCTCTTGCCGGGAGAGTAACGAGGAAAAGGTGACAATTCCATTACATAAATTTTTTGGTCCATCTTGGTAACATTTCCTGGTGTTAACGCCTTGTAATTCATCCAAAGTGTACTACAAGGTGGAGTGTGTTTAGTGTTTACAAGTCCTACACACCATGTTAAGTATTGGTACCACTCTACACTCCTTCAAAACTATATTCCCAAACTATACATAAGGTTTCTACTCCTCTAGAAACCATGTCATTCACCCTTCCATCAGGTACAAGTAGAGGTGATATAAGTGATTTCATTGACTTCACTTTACCTTGTGCATACTAACACTTCTGAGGCCAGACAACACACACACACTGGTTACAACACACTAGAAAGGATGCAGAGAATCACCACAACTATCATCATCATTATTACACTTTAATTTCTTTGGTTCACTGATACAAAAACATGACAATAGTAGTAATCCTAAGTAGCTTCATGCACTAACAACAACACCAACACCAGACAGACAGACACTCATAATAACTAGTCCATAATGAGTGAGAATGGCCACCACCCAACCTTACCTAACCAACATTTACAAGTCCTAGGAGTCACCAAGGAGGGATAGAGGCAAAGGAACACATCACACCCTCACTATACATACCTATACTTTATATAATACCATACTGTATTTGTGCGAAGTAAGTCCGTAAAACAACGAAGGAATTAACCCAGTTTGTCGTGTGGGATGAAGTTGTACGACTCTGCAATCTCAGACCAAAGTATTTTGAGGTATGTGGGTTTAACTTAATATCCTAACTGCATGTATAGACAGACTGTAATTCTCCTTAAAAATCCTTAAAAACCGCAAGTTGCTTCTCTTTGTCGCGCGTTAAAGTTTAGATGTGATGGTAAATCTTTCTCCTTTTAGATAGAGATTATTAAGATATTTATATAATTCAAGGGTGAGGCATCTATTCTATACCTCCTCTTCTTCCTCGTCCTACTCTTCCTTTTCCTCCTCCTCCTCGTCCTACTCTTCCTTTTCCTCCTCCTCCTACTCTTCCTTTTCCTCCTCCTCCTCCTCTTCTTCCTCCTCGTCCTACTCTTCATTTTCCTCCTCGTCCAACTCTTCCTCCTCCTCCTATTCTTCCTCCTCGTCCTACTCTTGAGGTTAGGTGAGGTGAGGTGACGTGACGTGAGGTTAGGTTAGGTTATTTTGGGTGAGTTTAGGTTAGGTTAGGTTGGGTTAATTTGGGAATCTAATGTACAACCTTTGCACATCATGACTATCTGGTGTTTGGTTGTTTATTTGAGACAGGGTGAAGAGTTTGCTAGGTTAGTCTACATCACTCTATACCTACTACTCTTACTGGCCGACACACACATACACACACACACACACTTACACACACACACACACATGTACATAAACACTTTATGTACAACTGTTAAAAAAAAAAAAATTAAAAAAAAATTCTCTCATACATACAGCAAACCGATAGTATATGTATATAATTGACACACACACATACATACAGACAGACACACAGACACATAGATAGATAGACATACAATCATCTTATAATAATCTATCCATTGTGTTATGAATTTACAACTATGTATATATCATTTCTTTGATCAGTTAAGATTACAATTGCTTATAAATAGTCTTAGAGAATACAGATTTCTTCCTTTCAAATAATTCTCTCTCTCTCTCTCTCTCTCTCTCTCTCTCTCTCTCTCTCTCTCTCTCTCTCTCTCTCTCTCTCTCTCTCTCTCTTTGTGTACTGGCATTAAAAGCTCATATTTGCTTGGGTGTGAGATGCTTGGCGAAGAAAATAATTATATACTAAGTAAGCTATCTTTAATCTACCATCATCCTCTCAAACACACACACACACACACACACACACACACGTACACAAAACTGAGATTATTTAAGTATACTATTAAATACACTGCAGTTCCCTTACTACTACTACTACTACTATTACTACTATTACTACTACTACTACTACTACTACTACTATTACTACTACTACTACTACTACTACTACTACTATTATTACTACTACTATTATTACTATTATAGGTGATAACTTTGACTATAACACAAAGTCCAATCACCTTACAGCTACATTATAATTAAAAAATATAAGGAAATATGCATATAATAAATAGCTAAAATTCACGTTAAAATAGTATTAAAGAAAAATAATATTGTATACGAACTATTAATTTCTGCGTTTAAGAGTTAGATTAATATATTATAACATTGTATTTTTTAGATAATATATGTAATAATAATGCTTAATGTGCTCTCCCTCTCTCTCTCTATATATATATATGTATGTATATGATATGATATAAATAGCATTATTATTATTATTATTATTATTATTGTTAATGTTAATAATAGTAATAGCCTCTTTGAAAATCTGAGAAAAAAGAAGAAAAATATGCTTGAAATTACTAATGGTGGTAATATTAGTAATGCAATTATTAATATTATAATTATTATTATTATTATTATTATTATGAATTCAAGGGATAACTAACCTAACAAATCTCAAATATCATATATTTTTCTTTCTTTCTCTCACTCAGACACACACACACACTCTCTCACTCTCTCACTCTCTCTCTCTCTCTCTCTCTCTCTCCTCTCTCCCCAGCCCTAACCTTGCTCCTGGGGTGGATGGGTGATGGAGGGGCGTGGGTGGGGGTGTGGGTGTGGGTGGGCGTGAGGGGGGGCGGGGGCAGTGGTACAGGTGTTGTGTTCCTTTAATGAGTCGGAGTCACGCATCGACAGGTGGTCCTCGTCCCCGCGGTGGTGGTGGTGGTGGTGCGGGTGGGGATGGTGGGCGGGATGGGGGTGGTGGTGGGTGTGGTGGGGGTGAGGCTCCTCCATCCCTCCATCATAAGTCTCCGCCTCCTCCAGCAGCGGCTCACCTGGGCAGGGAAAAGGTGGTGATGGTGGAGGGAAGGGAGTGGGAGAGAAGGAGGAGGAATGAGAGGGAGGGAAGAAGGGAGGGAAAGAGGGGTGTGAGAGGGAGAGGAGAGATGTGAGAAAGGGAGGAGGAGGAGGAGGAGGAGGAAAAAAATAGAAAATAAAAAATTACATACTATAAAAAAATCTATAAAAAAATCTATAACATACAATATAATCATAAACAACACACTACAACACACACACACACACACACACACACACACCCCTACACACACACACACACACACCCCCCTACACACCTTCATTATTGACCAGTGATGATGTGTCGAATGAAGCGAGTGAGCCAGCGAGTGCCCTGCAGGAAGGTGCCTGAGACCCGGTACTCACGCCCCCGGAGCTCTGGGTGTCCACTGTCACGTTGGTGGAGTCACTCGCGGCCGCCACAGTGTCAGTCGAACCAAGACTCTCACAGGCCGACCAGCTAGGGGGGATTAGGGGGGGTTAGGGTGTGTGTGTGTGTGTGTGTGTGTGTGTGTGTGTGTGTGTGTGTGTGTGTGTGTGTGTGTGTGTGTAGCTTATAGTTATATATATTTAATTAACTGGATATCTATTTCTTTGTTATATATGCACAGAAAACATTATTTATCTATCTATACGTATACAACTCTCACTCTCACTCTCACTCTCACTCTCACTCTCTCTCTCTCTCTCTCTCTCTCTCTCTCTCTCACCTGGAGGACTGCCGAGCTGATCCGATGGACTGGTAAGAAATATTATCGGGGTTATCTCGGTGTCTGCTCCTGCGGCCCCCCACCGTCACCCCCACCACCCCCGGCACCCCCACCCTGTGTGCCCGGCTGCGGGGGACGTGGGGGGTGTACCGGCCGGCCCCCCCCACGCCCCCCGGAGGGTCAAAGATGGCGGGGCGGTGACGTACAGCTTCCTCGTAAGTTGGGGGAACACCTTGCTGCGGGGGGGGGAAGAGAGGGAAGGTTAGAATATGATGAAATAAATTAATGTTTTTATTTTTTTTTTATTTTGAATGTGTTTATTGTTTTTTCTTTTTATTGTGTTATTTCCTCTTTTTTTTATTACTTCTATTTGTTCTTCCTTTGTTTCTATTCCTTTAATTCTTTCTTCGTCTTATTCCTAATCATTCCTTCCTCCTATTCCCTATCCTTCCTCTTTCCTCCTATTCCCTATCCTTCCTTCTATTCCCTATCCTTCCTCCTATCCCCTATCCTTCCTCCTATTCTCTATCCTTCCTCTTTCCTCTTATTCCTCCTATTCTCTATCCTTCCTCCTATCTTCTCTTCCTCATTCTCACCTCATCCGGGAAGGCGATGAGAGCCACTCTATCCGGGTCATGGTCTGGGTGTGGGGGCGGGGCGCTGGCGGGGCGGGGGTGGTGAGGCGGGGCGGGCAGGTCCACTACCACCCCGCTGCTGCCGCTGCTCCGGAGACGTACCAGTTTGGGGCTGACGGCACGCTGGTATACTGTAGGGGGAGGGTTAGGTTAGGTTTGTTGTAGTAGTAGTTAGTTTAGTTTAGGTTTGTAGTAGTAGTAGTAGTAGTAGTAGTAGTAGTAGTAGTAGTAGTAGTAGGTTAGGTTAAGTTGGTTTAGTTTAAGTTAGGTTTGTAGTAGTAGTAGAAATAGTAGTAAAAATACAACACATACTTAAAATAATTATCATACAACACACACACACACACACACACACACACACACACACACACACACACACACACACACACACACACCATCTACTCACATATCAGGGCCAGCACAATGAGTAGTATGCCAATCACACTTCCAGTCGTGGCCACAAGGATGGTGTGGATATCAAGAATAGATGTGTCACCCCTCAACGGCTCTGTAGGAAAGGAGGTGTTCGTTTACCACATCCCTACCACACACTAACACATCTACTAACACACCACAAAGCATATACCTAACCTAACACACCTATTAATATACAACTACAAAGCGTATGTCACCTAACTAAAACCTAATCCAACCTAACCTGACCTAACACACTCCTATATCCTAGCACATCCCTAGCACATGTTAACACCTCTATTAACACACTACAAAGCACATCTCTCTAAGAAAAAACTAACCTAACCTAACCTAACCTAACACATCTCTACCAGGCCCTACCCCCTCACCCTCTCTGTACTGGCGCAGGTGGCGGCAGACAGGTGGGATGCGCGGGGCCCAACACCCTGTATCCTCTTGACAGGTGATCACAGACGGTCCCATCAACTTGTAGCCCGGCTCACACTGGTAGTACACCTGAGAGGGGTGATAGGGGGGGATGTGAGGGTGTGAGGGTGTGAGGCTGCTTCTATGGTTAGTTATATGTGAATAAAAGAAAGGAAGGAAAAGGGAGGTAGTGGTATTTCAAGACAATGTAAAGAAAGGAGGTGAAAGAAAATAGATGAATGCAAATAATTATAATGAAGAAGAGGAGAGAAAAATATGATGAGAGACAACGTAGAGAAAGAAAGAATGAGAGGAAGCACACACACTATAAATAATAATAATAATAATAACAACAATAATAACCTAACCTAATACTTATGCTTGGCACTGACCTGAGCCAGTACCGGGAAGGAGGAGGCACTGTCCATAATGGTGCCGTGAGGTATATTCTCAGGCGGCATACAGCTGTAGAACTCCTCTGCAATGGCACAGTGCCGACACCACCATTAACATCACCACCAACACCATCACCACCACCATTATCATCATCACTACTACTATCATCATTACCAATATTATCATCACCACTAACAATATTAACATTACTAAACCATCATCACCATCACTATCACCACTATTATCATCACTACATCATCACCACTACTCACCACACTCAGGGGATGTGCCTGCCCACTGTCCGGCCCTACAGGTGAGAGTGTGTGTGACGCAGGGTGCCAGTGTGTTCCTGTAGCGTGGCCGGCACCTGTAGGACACTTCTGTACCCTCCACGGCACCCTTGCTTGTCACTACACCACGGACCAGCTTCTGTTCAGTGTGGGCAACCTCAGGAGGAACCGGGCACAGATCTGCACCTGTATGGGGGGGCGGGTGAGGAGGAGGAGGAGGAGGAGGAGGAGGAGGAGGAGGAGGAGTAGGAGGAGGAGTAGGAGGAGGAGGAGGAGGAGGAGGAGGAGGAGGAGGAGGAGGAGGAGGAGGAGGAGGAGGGTGATGGTAGGTAAGGAGAAGAGAGCAAGAGATAATTAGAGAGATATAAAAAAAACGAGAAAGATAATTCCATGTAAACAAATCACACACACCAACACACACACAGACACACACACACACACACACACACTCACCAACCAGCTGCTGCAAGGGATCACAGCGTGGCTCCTCCTTCCTTGGCACCCACACACCCCCCTTCTGGCACAGGTATTGGTCCGGCCCTGTGAGGATGTACCCGGTATGGCACACAAACTGTACCCGGGCACCAGCTGGGTACTCCTGACCATCCCATGAGCCGGTGATTTCCAAGTAGTAGCCGTTCATGACCGTACCTCTCCCCTTGCAGCCCTCACTCACTGTTTAGGGTGATAGGGTGAGGTGTGGGTAGTGTTAGGTTAGGTTAGGAAATAAATACATGGAGAAAAAAAAAAAAATAAGATAGTTTTAAATCACATCTTAAACTCGTGTCTCTTAACCAAATCTAATCCATTATCATCATCATCATCATCATCATCATTACTATATTTCCATTGTTTATAGATCCTGCATCACTCCCCCAGGCTTCCTACCACACCTACCACACTGGGGGACATCTCCTTGCCACTCTCCATGCCTGCAGGTGAGGTGGTGACTGATGCGTGAGGTGTGTGACGTGTGGGGTGACACCAGCCTGTACCCGGCATCACATGAATACTCAGCCACACTCCACCCCTCAGACACCTTCACACCCGCCCCGATCCGTGTGCTGCCCCGCCCCGCCCCTAGATGCAGCACCTCCACCTTCCCCCGGGGTATGGTGTCGGGGGAGCCACACTGTAGGTCTGTTAGGGGGTAAAGGAAGGGTGTTTAGTGAAGTTATGTGATGACTACTACTACTATTATTCTACTACTACTACTACTACTATTATTATTACTACTACTACTACTACTACTACTACTACTACTACTACTACAAACAGGTACAATAAAATCCAAACTAAAATAAATATAATAATAATAAATAGATAAGTAAATAAATAAAATAAACTTCACACCAATATACAAATAGAATAAACATCAACCCAAAAAAATAATAATTAAAACAACAATAATAAAAACCATTAATAACAATAATAAAAAAAAATAATAAAAAAAAAATAATAAATAATAATAATAATACCACCACCACCACTACCTTGCCCCACCTAACCTAACCTAACCCCGCCCCGCCCCGCCCCGTCAACTCACATCTACAGCGGGGCATGACAGCATTCCCTTCCTTGTTCCTCCACACCCCGTCAGCCCCGCAGTGCAGCTCATGGGCCCAGCGCAGCGCATACCTCGGGGCACACCTCACCGACACCACCTCCCCCACCACGTACGAACGCTTGTGGGGGGACACCAAGCCCTGGGGGATGTGCAGGCTGGGGCACTTGTCTGGGGGAGGGGGAGGGGGAGGGGGAGGAGGAGATAAAGAAACAATTACACTCATTGAATATAATATCTCATAATTACGTTCATTCATTATCACAAAACAAATTAAAACAAATAATTATAAATCACCATCATTATCATTATTATTATTATTATTATTACCTGTGGACATGTTGGTGCGTGGTGATATCAAGTTTAGCTCCTCATCACCATCACCACCACCACCACCACCATCACCACCACCATCCGCTGCCACCACCACCACCACCACCGTCCCCATCACCATCACCACCACCGCCAAGGCTCCCGTCATGTTCATTGTTATCTGGTGGTGAAAAGATAATAATGATGATAAGTGAAAATATTAATGATATATAGATACATAAAAAAATGTGAATTATTATTATTATTATTATTATTATTATTATGTATACTTATTAATGATAGTTGTATATGAATAATGATATAAAAATGTATATAGTAATAGTTATCCTCACAACCACCTACTTTTAGTCATAGAAAACATTTGATATCTTCTAAATTAATCTAACATAAATTAATCAAACCTTAACCTACATTGACAAATAACAGAACCTTGTTCAAACAAAACTAAACTTTATTTTTCGAAGAGAAGGTCTCACAGAAAACATTGAATAATATCTCATAAACTAAGAATTTGCGACGGAAATGTAATTAAGAAAACCTTCTCAAAATGCATCAGGTAATGCAAAAATATAACCCACAAACCTCTAGTATTCTGCTGGTGAAGATGTAAAATAATACGATATCTACCTACACTCACTACCAGTATAAATTAACCTTAACTAACTGTAAATTACTCTGATACACTTCACCAAAATAAACTAAATCATCCTCAAAACGTATTTAGAAATATCACAAGAATCAAAATATTGCGAAGTAAAATTTTTCGCCATTATTCTAAACTCGCCTTTTATTAAATTCCCAGGTCACGTTGGTATCATTTAAGTATCATACATGTTCCTTGAGTCCCCGCATGTCCCCGTACAGGCTGGCAGGCACGTGGGTACTAAGGGAGGCGTGGAAAGTGTACCTCCATTACGTAGCTTACAGTCACCCTTCCTTCTATTGTTGACATTAATGGCGTCGTCTGCAAGCCTTTATATAGGTCATCTTTACTCTTTTAATGTTTTTATTAGTTATTTTGATGTTTTCCTTATTAAATTTATTTAATGTAGTTAATCTAAGGTGTTGAGTTAAATTGTAGTTTGATTTATATATAGTATATGTGAGGCGTATTTACATTACTGCGTCACTAACTTATATTTATCAACTAATTAGATATCTTTATCATTAGACATTGATATATTTAATATAATAAAGATGTTGAATTGATTTGTTGTTCATTGATATATATGGGAATGTAATATCAAATTTTAAGGAATTATACGCATTTTTTCTACGTACAAAGGGCCAGAAATGAATCTTTATTTGGGAAAGCTTTTAACGGCAACTAGGCTCTTCGATCAGTTTCCTTACGTGATGAAGTGAAGGAAAGGACTGAATAATAAGAAAATCTGTCTCTACTGCACATATCGCCAGCCATCTTTTTCCCGCGTCTGGGATAATATGGGTCAGTGCAGCCTATGCAGAGTGGCTCCACCAATCTTGTACTTGGATAATAATTAATGTTTGACACCATATAAAAGCATATTGTGAATTCTGTGATGGAGTGAATGATATATTGAGTTTGTATTAATGTTATCGTTGGTGCAGAGGTTAGCACGCTCACCTATCACTTGACGGCCACCAGTTGAATCCCTGAATGGAAAAATAAAACATATCTAGATTGAAGGAAAATAAAGAAGTATATGAAGACCCTCAAGAAATGGGTGAAGTGCTAAATAAGAATTTTCAGAAAGTATTTACAACTGAATCTGACTTTAAAATGCCACAAGAAGAGTTAGATATTATAGGTATTACAGAAACTTGGTTAAATATTGCCTGAAGTAGGAATAGATGGGTACACTTTTTTTCACAAGGATAGAGAAGGTAGGCGAGGGGGAAGTGTAGCACTGTACGTTATAAACACATTAAATAGTTATGTCAATACCACAATAAAAACAGATAGGAATACGGAATCATTATGGATTGACATTATTATAGGAGGGAAAAAGTTTGTTGTCGGGATTATAATAAGGCTAGTAAACACAATACATAACGTCCTTTACTATTTACTGAGGTCAAGATCATTAAAGTACATTATAAACTCGTATGAGAAACAATTGAAGGTGGTCAGATAGGGTAGGGAAGGGTAGGTGAAGCAGAGTACAAACCTACGTGCTTCCCCTTCCACCACTAAACCCACACTGATGGGAGGAACCACCACCACCACCGCCACCGCCGCCTCCTTAAAAGGCCGCGAAATACATTGGCGCCAAATTAAACCCAGCACACACATACATACAGACATCACTATCCTCTCAGGGCATACGGACAGACAGACATACAGACACAGCTCTCCTCCCACCACATACACACACACAGACAGACACAGGTTCCTCCCAAGACACATACACAGACATACAGACACCAATCTCCTCCCAGCAAACACACACATACAGACACAGCTCTCCTTCCAGTTACACACACAGACACACATACACAGCTCGCCTCCAACACACACACACACACACACACACACATTCTTAACAATATATTAGAAAAGTGACGTTAAGAAAAAGACACCTTGGCACATAAATAAATAGTGTTAGCGACCTGAATTCCCAACAAATAAATAAAAGATTAAAACATTGCCCTTGTGTGTGTGTTTGTCCTGCTGTCAGATGTCTTTGAAAAACCCTTAAACATCCCTAAAGATAGCTAAAAGGTCACTTAAAATCCCTAAAAGGTCCTTAAAGATAGGTTAAAGGTACCGTAAGATCCCTATAAGGTAACTAAAGATCGCTAAAAGGTCACTAAAGATCTGTATAAGGTAAGTAAAGGTCCAGCCACACCCGGCTAACCACCTGTTTGTCACCACCTGCCAGCAAATGAAGGGCTGTCAAAAATGAGTACTCTCCACCCGGGGATTGGTGAGTGAGTGAGTGGTGAGTGAGGTGAGGTTGTAGGTGAGGTTGTAGGCCGGCAGGTGACACCCACACTAATAGCTGCCCGGACACCCACTATATAGTCAGCCATTAACAGCCCAACACTCACACAACACAACACAACACACAACACCTGCCACTACAGCATAAATGTTTTGGCTTCAGTGACCAGTAGCTTGATTATGTGTGGCAGGTGGTGACAAGCAGGTGGTAAGGTGGGTGTGAGTGGACCTTAAACACCACTAAAAGTTCCCTAAAGGTCGCTACAAGGTCACTATGGATCGCTAGAATATCACTATGTGCCTTATTGACTGAAGGAAATACTAATCTATTCATTATCTTCCATTCCTTCACTCATTCATAAGTAAAAATATGAATAAGGTCTTGTATTTTTAGTAATTGAACCGCAAAAAGGTGAATGTGGTGTTAGTCTTGTTAGGTTAGGATACAAATGATTAGATAATAATGATAACGTGACTGTGGTAGTGTCAGCCTGGGTTAGGGGGTAGAACGTATGATGGCTGACAGACAGGACCAAAGGAATAGCACTAAACACACACACACACACACACACAAACAGCAAAGATATGTACACCTCCTGTCTACTGTCTACCCTTCTTGCTTTCTACCTTCCTTTCTTTCCTTCCTTCCTTCCTACTTTTCCTTTCCTTCCTCCCTCCAACAATAAAAGTAAGTACATAACCACACCACACACCACACACCACACTAAAAACAAACGCACTACAACAACAACAACAACAACACGATAAAAAATAATTAAAATAAATAAAATAAGAAATAATTAAGTACACTCCATTAATTCAAACAATGAGCAAAAGGGTAAACCAACTTGACCTCGTTTAACTACCACTCGAGAGGTCACTGCCTGGGGTCGTGTCCTGAGACTGACCTGACCCCTCACCCGCCGCTAGGTCCTCCATGTAAGGTAGTGGTGTGGTTTCGGATGACTCTTCAGGTGTGGGTTCATCCGGCTTGATGGGTGCCAGGAGTTGGTGTGTGGCGGTGAGTGCCAGGGCCGCCGCCACCAGGTAGGACACGCGGTAGATGTGTACAGTGCCGAACAGGACGCACACCACCGCCAGGCCATGTATGATGTAGGACAGTGCCTTGTAGTACCTCCTGTAGGGTTAGGTTAGGTTAGGTTAGGTTAGGTTAGGTAAGGTAAGTAAGGTTAGGTTAGGTAAGGTTAGGTTAGGTTTATTGAGGTTTAAATATAATTAAATAAAGAGAGAGAGAGAGAGAGAGAGAGAGAGAGAGAGAGAGAGAGAGAGAGAGAGAGAGAGAGAGAGAGAGAGAGAGAGAGAGAGAGAGAGAGAGAGAGAGACACAGACAAATACCAATATCAGCAGGTGTTTTTAAATTTACCTGTTCGGCTGCGGCATCTTCTTCTGCCACAGGAAGCAGAGTGCCACGAGGAGTGCCACAGTGACCTCACGGGAAGGGTCATCCGTCACCTGCAGATTGGTCCTGCAGTGGGGGGTGGGGGAAGAGGTCAATGTGTTATGTATGACCTTGTTTACATAAATAAGTACATAAATAATGATAATTAATAAATAGAAATGCAAAAATAACAATATTGATAATAATAAATGAATAAATAAATACTACATAAATAATAATTAATAAATAAAAATGGAAAAATAGCAATAATAATAATAATAATGATAATAATAAATAAATAAATAAATAAATACATAAATAATAATAATCAATCAATAAAAATGCAACAAAATAAAACACAGATTACCCAAAAATTCCCCAAAAAACACAATTCCAAAATTAACCCAATAACCCCAAAATTACCAAAAAAAACTAAAATTACCCCGAGATTAAATCAAAATTACCAAAAAATTCCCCAAAACCCACATTGACCTCACTGACCTGACCAGCCTGGTCCATATGACGAGCGTGGGGAGGTGTAGTGTGGTGACCAGGCCCAGCAGCATGAGTAAGGTGAGGTGGAAGTGTACCCTGGACAACGCCCTCTCACTCGCCGCTGCCCTCCCCTCTCCACCCGGCACCAACCCCGCTGCCAACCTCTCAATGTACTCCTCATATTGCTTAGATATCTGCAAGCCATCCGGAGAGAGGTTGTTATTATTATTATTATTATTATTATTATTACAACCATGATCACCACCACAATCATCACCACCACCACCACCACCACCACAAATAATATTAACTTTCACCACAACGAGGGAAAAGAAAGAATAATATTAATTTTCAAGGAGAATTTTTATATATATATATATATATTTCAATTTGGAAATCTACCACCACCACCACCACCACCACCACCACCACTACCACTACAATAAAAACAAACAAATAAATAAATAAATAAAACAATAATATTAACTTTCAAAACAATTTCCATATATATATTAAACCTTATATTTCAGTTTACATAAACAAATAAATAAATAAACCCCCACAATAATACATTTTTCTCACCTTAAAGAAGTAGAATATGACAGCTATGCAGAGTGCCAGAGTGCCGCAGGTGGAGTATGCGAGGGAGATGAGTGCCGCGCCCACGATCACCGGCACTCGAGACAGTCCGGTCACTGCCAAGTCTGCCAGTAAGTCTGTAGCCATGATGGTGTGCCCCAAGACCCTGTGGTAAAGCAAATGAAACGGAAAAAAAAAAAAAATTAATTAAAAATATGGAAAAAAAATGTATGATATAAAATAAATAAATAAATAAATAAATAAATAACATACAACAAAAAATAAAATAACATTAAATGAAATAAATAAAATGGAAGTCCTATCTAAAGGTAAATAAAAAAAATAAAAATAAAATAAATAAATAAATGCATAACAAAAAATAGAATAAATCAAACTGAGGTCCTACCCCAAGGTCCTATAGAGTCCTACGCATCCCTCACCTGGTCATGAAGGACTGTGCCCCCTTGCCGGCCAGCAGGATCATGCCCCAGGTGGCCGCCCCCAGGAGCAGGCTGAAGGGCAGGCCACCAAGGAAAAGCAGGATGGGCAGGATAGGCAGGTCCTCACCGTGTGTACTCAACAAGGTCAGGTCATCCTCAACCTCAATGCTCCTGAAACACAACAAAGGCCAGGTCAAGTTAGGTCATTAGGTGGGTGAGAGGTTAGGTTAAGTTAGGTGGGTGAGGTTAGGTTATGCTAAGTTATGTTATGTTATGTTATGTTATGTAGTAGATATAGAGACAGATGGGACTGTGTGAGGAACTACACCTGCCTCGTCTTCCCCTAATTAGTGGTTGAACTACCACTCTCGTCTGCCGGCGCTTGTTCACCGGCTTCCCCGCCACTACCCACCCCCTTGTCCAGGGGTAGGGGGGTAGTCTAACCGAGCCAAGCTCCACGCCACCAGCTTGGAGAAGGACAGAACGCCTCAGCTCTCACACCTGACAACACCTCACCACCTGCTGCTGGTTCTCAACATTCCGAAGGCATTTCTGGAGACTTGGGCTCCCTTCCAGTGTGCCCTTCAACTGTACCTACACCATTCGACCCTCCCTGCTGTCTGAGGAGCAATCTACGTTGCCGAGTGTTGCTGTCACGCATCTCACCCTCCAGACAGCTGTACAGGGAGTTATTTGGGTGTCATACCCCTGCTCTGGTAATTGTTTACGAGCAGTTCGTCGTTGGTGATTTATTTTGGCTTTTAGCCTACTGTTTGCTATTTGTGTGTGTGTAAATATATTCGGGGTATCATACTCCATGATTTTTCTTCCCCACAACTCTATAAAAAGATAATATTAATTGGTAGTCACCTCGGCCCTGACAGACTGTGTGAGCCTAACTGTTTTCCTGTATATAACCACACAGTCAACACACAATGAGGAGGCACCACTCACTTGAGGATGAAGTTGGACACCTTGACGAAGGGCACCACAGCCAGGGGAGTGAGGGTCAGCATGGAGGTGAAGAAGGAGGGGCAGTAACCTTGCTCCTCTATACCCTGCAAACACATCAATAATATATATGCAAAGGTCTGGAAACACATAAGTAATCCGTATGTATATATAATTGTCTGGAAACACATAAATAATCTGTATGTATATATATAATTATCTAGAAACACATTAATATATATAATTGTCTAAAAACACATAAATAATCTGTATGTATATATATAATTATCTAGAAACACATTAGTACAAATATATATAATTGTCTGCAAACACATTAATAGATATACTTGTCTCAAAAAACACATCACCAGTCTCTGTATCTTAGTTAGGTTAGGTTAGGTTAGGTTACGCACCCTGAGCTGGCGTGAGAGTGAGAGAAGGAGGTGTACGGCTAAGTAGGCGGGAATCTGGTAGCCGTACAGCAGCACAACACGCCGGAACACACCCACAAAGCTCCCCTGAACCCTAAACACACGTACAGGGAAGAACAAGTGTTAGTCTGGAGGTGGTGTTAAAGTTTGATCTATATGTCATCATTACGCACACATACACATACACACACACACGCACACACACACACACACACACACATACCTAAGGACATACATTGAAAAACACACAAATTCTTTTTCAACACTGACAGAATAATTGTTACTAAAGTTTGATCTGTAAGGTAAAAATTGCTTCCTATTTCACCTACACACACACACACCTACACACACACACACACACACACACTTACAGGATGGAGTAGGTGCATTCTGGGTTGAGAATAAACTGTACACTTGCGGTTGAGTTTTCCGTGAGAGTCGGCACATCAATCTCCGCTATGTAGTTGACTCCAGGGCCGCTGCGGAGGAAGGAACAGGACGGAAGGACAGTGATAGGATGGGTCATAGGATACTCATAGGATACACTAGGATACTAAGATAAGGTTAATGAAGAGGTATTAATAGGGAGAATAAAGTGATATGGATAGACTTCAATAAATAAATAAATAAATAAATAAATAAATAAAAACTAACCAAACCGAATTAATCAAACACTAAAAAATAAATAAACAAATAAAATATACACAACAAAACCCACTTAAAATAAAAAAATAAAAAATAATAAAAAAAATAGATAATAAAACCTAATTAATAAAAAAAAACTTAAATAAATAAATAAATAAATAAATACAAAATAACCAAATCCAATTACTCAAACACAGACATAAAATAAAATAAAACTCACTAAACACTGAAATAAATAAATAAATAAATAAAAAAAACCTAACCTCACCTAATTAACCTTTTCACCTGGGCCCATCCTCACCTGTTTTGTATATACTCCACTTTGTTAGTCCAGGGCACATAGAGCCTTGCCATGGGTACCTCCTCGGTGTGGCAGGACTGGCGAGGACGCAGGATCAGCTTCAGTGACTGCCAGGACTCCGAGAAGCCGTTCAAGGTCACGTTATAGGAGAGTGCCTTCTGTGGGGTCGTGTCAACTACTAGGGTTTGGATGAAGGAGCGGAAGAAGGACGGAACGTGGGTGGAGCGCTGGCGTCCCGTCTGGCTGTGTATGTCTACTGCTACTGCAATCTGGTGAGGTGAGGTTAGGTTAGGTTAGGTTAGGTTAGGTTAGGTTAGGTTAGGTTAGGTTAGGTTAGGTTAGGTTAGGTTAGGTTAGGTGGGGTAAGGTTAGGTTAGGTTAGGTTAGGTGAGGTTAGGTTAGGTTAGGTTAGGTTAGGTGAGGTGAGGTTAGGTTAGGTTAGGTAAGGTTAGGTTGGGTGTGTTAAGGTTAGGTTAGGTTAGGTTGGTCAAGGATGTTAGACTTGTAGATAATGAGGCTATAATGCACCTTTTTCATCTTCAAACACACACACACACACACACACACACACATACTTGTACTATCACACACAAACACACGCACACCTTCTCATCTTCACACACACACACCCACCTTTTCATCGGAGGCAGGTATGTTAATGACCAGGTGTGTGTAGCCAGCCTGGCCCAGCGCTGCCATGTCCACCTCAACAGACTTCATCTTGCCCAGCATCTTACGGGTCTTGGAGGAAAGATTCAACCCAACCGAACTGTGCAAAGGAAACACACACACACACACACACACACACACACACAGCTATATTACTCAATTTAAAAGGTAAAGTAAGGTAAATAAATGAATAAATAAAGTAAGAATCGATACATTTATGCCTAGTTAAAGTATAAAAAACAACAACGGCTATAGTACTCAAGTTCATAAAAGGTGAAATTAGTAAAGTTAATTAATATATAAAGTAAGAGTTGTCAAAAAAAACTGTGTAATAATAATAAATCAATATCATTCAACCTAACACCACCACCACAACATCATCACAACAAGACCTTATCCTCACCACATTTGCTTCCCCTTCTGTGACGGATTAGCAGCACACGCCAACACCCAATTCTTATTATCCAGATTATTAGCAATGACGGTGGCCATGTGGTACTGGGGGTGGCCGGGGTTGAGGGGGATGGCCAGGTGGGTGGGGCGGGGGGTCTTAACGGCCATGTGGGTGAACTGCCTCTTGGTCACCTCCGTCCACACGCCATCCTTGTCCATCTGTATTGTGTGCGGGTACGGGGCAGTCCTGTACCTCTTGCCCGTGATCTTCTGTTGTGGGGAAGGAAGGGAGGGAGACGAGGAACGATTACTATATATGAATGTAATAAAATAATTGTGCTGTAAAAGGCCGCCAGTTGACCTACACAAGGCAGCTCCTGTGCACCTAACACTTACACAATGTTTTCTTCGTTCATTCAAATTGTAAGATAAAAAAATCAAATGAAACTAATAATATGTAGTTCGCAAAAAAAAAAATATGCGAAATACCGGGACCGCAAAAACTGAACCTTAATATAACGGGGGATTAGTGAAATAATATGTAGTGTAATAATATGTAGTTCACCAAAAAACATAAATAAAATTAATGATATATAGTTCATCAAAAATCCGAACCTTAGCGAGATGGTATTCAAACACATCGACAATGAGTGTTCTGTTCTTGGTGAGTTGGAGTGTGGTGTTGTCAACCGCATCAAACAGAGCACGCACAGTGGCCATGACCAGCTGCCAGCACCACACCACAGCCTGGTGATCTGCCGTCAACCAACACGAAGGAATCTGAAATCATAACACTACCTTAGAACACACCTGGAAACCATACATACATACATACATACATACATATATACATAGATAAAGTAATATTTCAATTCCTAGTTTTTTTTTCATCTTTCAGTATTATTTTTTATTTTATTCCTGGTTTTTATTTACCCATTCCTTCCTTCCCATCCTCTCACCACCACCACCCCTTCCTTCACCACCACTAACCCTTTCTTTTCATCCCTTCCCCACCTCCACCCTTCCCTATCCTCTTCCTCCCCACCACCACCCCTTCCTTCACCCCCACCACCAACCCTCTCCCCCACCCTCCTCCACCACCACCACCCATCTCCCCCCTCCTCCCCTTCCCACCCTTACATTAGCAGTAGTAGTGGACAGGTCAGCTAGTGGAGTGTTGGTGTGTGACGTTGGGACTTGTATATCGTTCCGCCCGCCTCCCACCGTCACCAACACCACATCCTTGAGGTCAAACTCTCGCTCCATCGCCCAGAATGTGTTGACCTGAGGTGTGGGGATAGAGTTAGGTCACTTATAAAGGTGTTTCTGGTGTGTTTTTATTCAGTAACACTTAATAGGATTTGAATGTGTGGTACTTATGAGGAAAATTATGTTGGTTATGCAAGTTAATGTGTAAAAAAAATAATTATAAAATAGAAATAATTAAATAGTACAGTTAATGATTGGTAATAATGTGAATAATTGCATGTGTGTTATTAATAAGGATAATTGTGTTGGTTTATACTGGTTAATATATAAAAAGAAAAATAATTAAAATAGAAATAAATAAAATAGTACAGTAAATGATATGATAAGTTGGTACACATTTATAACACTTCCTTTACACACACACACACACACACACACACACACACACACACACACACACACACACACATACATAACCTAGAAACAGTCATAAACATAGAGTATACATAATATCTTTATATAGAATGTTAGTATGCAGTATAACAATTTATCTTTTTTTTTTTCAGTTGATTATTAATACACTTTATGCATGTGTGTGTGTGGTGTGTGTGGGTGTGTGTGTGTGTGTGTGTGGTGTGTGTGTGTGTGTGTGTGTGTGTGTGTGTGATGGATGCAAGAGAACAACATAGAAATATTAATCAATCCATCTACATCAACACAGCCTAGGTTAGCTCGGCAGACTCCAAGGTGCGGGAAACCAAGCAACAGGACCACGGAAACACGACACAAGTTTCCTGTCCTTTCTTTCTTTCTTTTTCTTTATCTTTTATTTAATCCAATGAATGCTGTTAGTTAGTGAGTCAAAACAAACACCCACTCCTGTCTAGAAAGCAATTAGGTGTTAATCGTCTATAAACATAAACAAACACACACACACACACACACACACACACACACGTAATCATTCTTAACAGGTCTAACAAACAAACACAAACAAACAAACACGAGGAGGAAGAAGAGGAAGAGGAGGAAGAAGAAGAAGAAGAAGAGGAGGAGGAGGAGGAGGAGGAGGAGGAGGAGGAGGAGGAGGAGGAGGAGGAGGAGGAGGAGGAGGAGGAGGAGGAGGAGGAATATTAGTAGTTAGATAAAGGAAGAGAAAAAAAGGAGAGATTATATATATATATATATATATATATATATATATATATATATATATATATATATATATATATATATACATTAAAAGTGTAATGGTTAAGGGAAAACAAAAATAAGTAAAAAAAAAAATATCCCGCTTGTCGCCAGACCCTATAAAGAGGACAGTAGGAGAATAGAAGCAAGGGGTGGAGATCCAGTTAACATTAGAGGTGTCTTGACACTCCTCTTTTGAAAGAGTTTAAGTCATAGGCAGGTGGAAAAACAGACAAAGGAAGAGAGTTCCAGAGTTTACCAGTGTAAGGGATGAAAGAGTGAAGATACTGGTTAACTCTTGCATTAGGAAGATGGACAGAATAGGGTTGAGAAGAAGTAGAAAGTCTTGTGCAGCGAGGCCGCGGGAGGGGGGAAGGCATGCAGTTAGCAAGTTCAGAAGAGCAGTCAGCATGAAAATAGCGGTAGAAGATAGATAAAGATGCAACATTGCGGCGGTGACTTAAAGAATCAAGAAAGTCAGTTAGAGGAGGAGAGTTGATGAGGTGAAAAGCTTTAGACTCCACCCTGTTTAATAAAGCTGTATGAGTTGAGCCCCCCCCCCAGACATGTGAGCCATACTCCATACATGGGCGGATAAGGCCCCTGTACAGAGCAAGCAGCTGAGAGGGAAAGAAAAATGGACGCAGACGCCATAGGACACCTAACTTCTTGGAAGCTGATTTAGCAAGAGTAGAGATATGAAATTGCCAGAGAGCAAACAAAAACAAAATCAACACAATTATGGACAAACAAAAGCAGATAAAAAAAGATGAGGTGAGAATTCACTCAACCTCACACCTCATAACTCATAACAAGGGATTTACCAACATCAAATAAGGGCTGCAAGGGTAAGGTGGGATCACATGACCTCATATGACCTCACATCAGGGTATAGTTGACAGCCTCTATCACATGCTTGTTAACTGCCGGGAGAATTGTGATTATATGGAGAGAGAGAGAGAGAGAGAGAGAGAGAGAGAGAGAGAGAGAGAGAGAGAGAGAGAGAGAGAGAGAGAGAGAGAGAGAGAGAGAGAGAGAGAGAACCAAGGATAAAAAAAAAATACATATATAAAAAAAATAATAAAATAATAATATGCTTTCCACATGTACAAAAAAATAAATCAATAAAAAAAATAAAAAAACACAAAACCAAAACCGTTTAATTTTTTTTTTCCCAATCTACCTTTTACGTAACATTAGCAAAAAACACACACACAAACACAAACACACACAAACACATACACATACACAAACAAACACAAACAAACACAAACATACACAAACACATCCAAAAAACCACACACACACACACACACACGCACGCACACGCACCTTTTCATAGAAGTGTTGTATATGAGGGTCCAGAATGAGTACAGGTCGGGTGTGCGGCGTGGCTTGGGTCAGGATCAAGGGCACCATCGAGGAGGACACAAGCTTAGTGGTATAGACAGCCCTGGCTACCAAACCACCCTGCCAAGTTACACACACAATCATATATAACTTCTTGTTGGGCGGTACATTAAAAGTCAAACAAAAATGGATAAAAATAAGTTATACAATCGATTATAATTTCTTTTTGGGAGTGTATATTAAAAAGGTATCGGTTAAGGGTAAACAAAAATAGATTAAATAAATGATAAATAAAATCCCGCTTGTCCCCAGACCCTGTAAAGAGGACAATAGGAGGAATAGAGGAATATTGTCATCTATTTTTATGTTATACGAGGAATTAAAACTCTCGTCTCTTTTTCTATCTCTCTTTTTAAACCACACTGAGAGTTACACAAGGAATTATATCTCTCTTCTCTAACATCCTAACCTTAGATATACAAACTTAACCTAATCTTACCTAACCTCAAATATACATACTTAACCTAACGTAACCTCTGCCTCCCCCCCCCCATACAGTCACTCTAACTTACCATAGAGTGCCCCACCAGTATCACACTCTGCGGCCTGCCCTCCTGCCCGGCGTACAGACCCAGGATGTGCTTCACTGCGATGGCCACAAACTGAGTCTGACGTTCCAGCACAGAGCCGCACAGTGCCGCCAGCTCCTCATTCAGGTCAACCGTGAAGAAGTTGAAGTGGAAGTTGATATCGTCTTCGAATGATTTCCGATACGCAACGGATGCCAACGAACGGACTGGTGGGTAGAAAGATGGATGAATGTATGAATGAATGTATGTATGTATGTATTGATTTAATTTAATTTTTATGTCAGTTAAGAAAGAAAATGTAAGACTTAAGATAAAATTATTTGTTAAACCTCACCAATTACACTCTTACACCCTCACACCCTTACCCTTACACACCCTTCCCCCATCACACCCACACCCTTCCACCCCCTCACCCTGCTTGTGTGATCCTCCATTCCCTGGTATGAAGAGTACAGGCACACCATCATATATCTTGTCCTCCAGGTCCTGCACTAACTCTCCCTCGGCATACACGTAAAGGCCGTACAAAGGGAACTCTTTGGACACCTCAGACGACAACTGGATCGGCTGAGGAAGAACAGAACAATAGAAGAACATAAGAACGTAACGACATAAGAACTTAACGACATAAGAACATCATAAAATAAGAATGTAAGAATATAAGAATAAAAGAACATAAGAATATAAGAACATAAGAACGTAAGAACATAGGAATGTAAGAATATAAATGATTATATATTACAACATTTTTATAATACTCTAACTAACTGTGTTTTGTGTATCTCATGTTAAGGAAGGAAGGAAGGAAATAGATAAAGATGGAAAGAAGGAAGGAAGGCAGGAAGGAAGGCAGGAAAGAAGGAAAGAAAGAATGACAGGAGGAAGGTAGGAAGGAAAAGAGGAAGGAAGGAAGTAAGGAAAGAAAGAAGGAACCTAGTGAGAGAGAGAGAGAGAGAGAGAGAGAGAGAGAGAGAGAGAGAGAGAGAGAGAGAGAGAGAGACGACACAGACACAGAGACACACACACACACACACACACACACACACACACACACGTACACGGATAATATGGAGATAACATTAGCGTCTTCTCCCGAGGTTAGGGTTGGGTTAGGTTAGGTTAGGTTAGGTTAGGTTAGGTTAGGTTAGGTTGGGTTGGGTTAGGGTTAGGTTAGGTTGGGGTTAGGATAAGTATTAACCTCGGGAGAAGACGCTAATGTTATCTCCATATTATCCCACATAAACACACACACACACACACACACACACACACACACACGTACATATACTTACAATGAAGTGTGGTTTCTGGAACATGTAGGTCATTTCACACCTGTTCGCCTCCAAATTAAACAGGTGTTCATACCCACCTAGAGTTAACAAGGTAGATAGAACACCTGCGATCACAAGCTTAACCTCAAACGCCATTACACAAACAACAAATTAAATGAAATAAAAACATATGAATAATAACGGTTTTGATTTTTTTCCCCCCCCGAAGTCTGGTTTTACGCCTCGAATTTTACGTGATGTATGTAAGGTAATATTTTTGGTGTTCTTTTCCGTCTTATCTTGGTGTTGGTTGGTGTTTTTTCATGTTTGTTTCACTGTTTACTGCCGGCGAGGGGAAGACAACATGGTAGTAAGGGTTGTAGACAGCAGGAATGGCGTTGAAAATTGTGTTCACTTGTAAGCCATTATTTTGTTATCACTTCACCGGGTAAACAATGCCTCCTCTTCCTCCTCTTGTGACCTGGGGACTTTAGTATCTCTTATCTTTAGCTCTATTAGTAGTTTTTCAATCATCTATTTCTTCCCACTTTATCAATCTTTTATTTTTGTTTATTCAATTTTCTTATTCTTTACACCTACCATTCTTCCTAAATTATTAATGCTTGGAAACCCTGGGAGGAGGCGTAGCGGCAGGGGGGAGAGAGAGAGAGAGAGAGAGAGAGAGAGAGAGAGAGAGAGAGAGAGGGTGAGAAAAAATACGAGATAAGAGATAGGAAGAAAACACAAGACAGGAAGAAAGATTGATAACACATCGATCTTTTGTTTGCATTTTCTTCATGGAATTGAAATAGTTTGTTTGTTTGTTTGTCCATTGTTTATTGAGGAAAGCTACAGATGTGTGTGTGTGTGTGTGTGTGTGTATGTGTTCAAAGTGTTAAGTTTGTGTTGTAATAATTGACAAACATAATTACAATCGTTAATCAACATAATCACTCAAAAGGTTGTTTTAATTATTGCAGTCATTATTAATTATTATTATAATTTTTTTTTTTTTTATCATTATAATTATATATTATTATCATTAACTTCATTAGTATCATCACTGTATTTACTTATCAATATTATTACTGTTAAATCAAATGATCAAATGTTATCTACTCTACGTATCTATTATCTTTTTCAATTATTTATTTTTAGTTTTAGTTTTAATCATTAGTATATTTACATGTTATTACACCTATTCATTACTGCACTATTTTTTTTATTTTTTTATTATTAAAATTAAAAGTAAATTCAACTTATTATTACTTTTACTTATCATTACATATTTACTACTGTACTTTTTTTTTTAACATGCACAGAAATTTATCAAGGAATACAAAACAAGGGTTACAGAAAAAACAATTTGAGAAAACACGACTAAGGGAACAAAAAAAAATGACACATAACAATAGTAAAGGAATATGAAGATTAGAAAAACAAACAAAACTTAAATAAATCATGATACATACTCAAGGTAAATAGGCTGTATAGGGATGGTAGATAGGTGGTTGAACTGAGTGTGAATCCTTATTACACTGATTTCCGGAATTGTCTGGTTATTCTGTAGTATATTAGAATGTAGTTACTTGCGTTGGAATAAATAATATGTTCACTTGTTATAAAGACACGTACGTTATATTTGCTTTGGTTATTATTGATGTGACTGATCAAGTTGTGGCGAGATGATGAGAGGAGAAGCAGTGTCAGTGTTAGTGTTAGTGAACGAAACACTTCATAAACACCAGCTATTGTTGTCCCTTGAATGTTAGTGTTAGTGTTTGTGTTGCCTGTGTGTTGAATCCTTGTACTGTTTCTTTCTCCTTCTGTGTTGCATGTTGCCTCACGTTGGCACCACGAAGAGGAACGTTTGTGTGTTAGTTGATGGTAGTTTTGTATCTTATGTTGCAAGGTTTGAGTTGTTAGCTGGCTGGCTGCTTGCTGGTGGTGGTGGTGGTGGTGGTAATGGTGTCAGTTCTTCATAGATGTTGTTGTCACTATTACGGCAGCGAGTATATTGTTGCATCAGGTGGTCTGGTGCCCCGTACAGGCTGTTGTCACTGGTGTGGTGGGTGGTGTGGTCTGGTGCCCCGTACAGGCTGTTGTCACTGGTGTGGTGGGTGGTGTGGTCTATTATGGTGCCCCGTACAGGCTGTTGTCACTGGTGTGGTGGGTGGTGTGGTCTGGTGCCCCGTACAGGCTGTTGTCACTGGTGTGGTGGGTGGTGTGGTCTGGTGCCCCGTACAGGCTGTTGTCACTGGTGTGGTGGGTGGTGTGGTCTGGTGCCCCGTAAAGGCTGTTGTCACTGGTGTGGTGGGTAAGGGGGGTGGTGGGCATGGTACCCGGGCTGCCCACACCTGCAGTGTTGTGTAGGGCCAGCTGTAGGGTGACGGGTGTTGCCTGTGTGGTGGGCATACCCTGAGTACTGCGAGTCTTGGTGATGCGCCACAACACCACCACCACCAGGATGATTAAGGCAATACCAAGGAAAAGGTACAGAGTGTTAGTGGTAAAGTCTTGTGTGGTGATGGTGGTGGTGTTGGTGTTGTTGGCCTGTGTGGTGGGGGTGGGGGTGTTGGCCTGTGTGGTGGTGGTGGTGGTAGGGGGGGTGGGGGTGTTGGTCTGTGTGGTGGTGGTGGGGGGGGTGTTGGTCTGTGTGGTGGTGGGGGTGGTGTTGGTGTTGAGAGCTGAGTAACCATACTTAGTGGTGGCCTTTACCACCAGGTGTACAGGCAGGTCATCCAGGCAGGTGAGGTTGAAGAGTCCATCCTTCAAGCCTTCAATGGACAGCATCACCTGATGCCCCTCCGTCACCACCTCAAAGTGAAGCCAATATGTATTAGTTATGTTCCAGCTTTTTTCGATGATGTCTTGAGGGGTGTCACACGTTGCTCCCATCAAAGTCACTTTATGTTTTTTTCTGTTATACTGCACCAACACCCCCCCACACATGTTACCTGTTGTGTTGTACACCCACAGCTCATTCCAGTCAGTACTTGGCACCAGGCTGAGTTTGAGTGGCAGGGCCAGAGTGAGGGTGGTGTTGGAATAATTACAGATAATCTTGGAGCAGTGGATGGGCTGCACGACATCCAAGAGAGTGTTTGGGACATCACACTTCTGCTGCAGGCGTGTGGTAAGGTTGTACCAGCCAGCAGCTGATCCAAGCAGCAGGAGCAGCAGCAGGGGCAGCATTGTGGCCATGGCTGGCTGGTGTAAGGGAGTGTGGAGATGGTGCAGCGGAATGGTGTTCCAATGTAACAGAAAGTTGTTTTTGGTGATGTTGGAACACCACAGACTCCCTTGATGGTGTTGGAACACCTCACACAACTTCCTGTCCTCATTATCACTTCTCAGTTCTGCTTCCTTCCTCCACGTGTCTTGCCTAT
>JAPQNM010000030.1:4380400-4382900 GCA_029783475.1 Metacarcinus magister | reverse complement strand
ATGACTTTCCTCCTCATTTTCTCGAAAGCTATTAGAGATATTGGAAATATCATTGCAGCATCTGATACACCTAATTAAACTGTACAATTCTCATTATGAATATTTGTTCTATGACTAATAATTACGCAGTAAAATGAAACTTAATTTTTATATAAAAACATGACTTTCCTCCTCATTTTCTCGAAAGCTATTAGAGATATTGGAAATATCATTGCAGCATCTGATAGACCTAATTAAAATCTAGTACTGTCATTATGAATATTTTCACTAGTACTAATAAATACTGAATTTTACTTTTTTTTAAATTACTTTCTTCCCTCGTTTTCTCGAAAGCTATTAGAGATATTGGAATATCATTGCATCATCTGATACACCTAATTCAACTGTACAACTGATATTATGAATATTTGTTCTATGACTAATAATTATGCAGTAAAATAAAACCGTATTTTTATATAAAAACATGACTTTCCTCGTCATTTTCTTGAAAGCTATTAGAGATATTGGAAATATAATTGCAGCATCTGATAGACCTAATTAAACTGTACAACTGATATTATGAATATTTGTTCTATGACTAATAATTACGCCGTAAAATGAAACTTAATATTTATTAAAAACATGACTTTCCTCCTCATTTTCTCGAAAGCTATTAGAGATATTGGAAATATCATTGCAGCATCTGATAGACCTAATTAAACTGTACAACTGTCATTATGAATATTTGTTCTATGACTAATAATTACGCAGTAAAATGAAACTTAATATTTTTATATAAAACATAACTTTCCTCCTCATTTCCTCGAAAGCTATTAGAGATATTTGAAATATCATTGCAGCATCTGATACACCTAATTAAACTGTACAACTGTCATTATGAATATTTGTTCTATGGCTAATAATTACGCAGTAAAATGAAACTTAATATTTATATAAAAACATGACTTTCCTCCTCATTTTCTCGAAAGCTATTAGAGATATTGGAAATATCATTGCAGCATCTGATACACCTGATTAAACTGTACAACTGATATTATGAATATTTGTTCTATGACTAATAATTACGCAGTAAAATGAAACTTAATATTTATATAAAAACATGACTTTCCTCCTCATTTTCTCGAAAGCTATTAGAGATATTGGAAATATCATTGCAGCATCTGATACAACTAATTAAACTGTACAACTGATATTATGAATATTTGTTCTATGACTAATAATAACGCAGTAAAATGAAACTTAATATTTATATATAAACATGACTTTCCTCCTCATTTTCCCGAAAGCTATTAGAGATATTGGAAATATCATTGCAGCATCTGATACACCTAATTAAACTGTACAACTATCATTTTGAATATTTGTTTATGACTAATAATTACGCAGTAAAATGAAACTTAATATTTATATAAAAACATGACTTTCCTCCTCATTTTCCCGAAAGCTATTAGAGATATTGGAAATATCATTGCAGCATCTGATACACCTAATTAAACTGTACAACTCTCATTATGAATATTTGTTCTATGACTAATAATTACGCAGTAAAATGAAACTTAATATTTATTTAAAAACATGAATTTCCTCCTCATTTTCTCGAAAGCTATTAGAGATATTGGAAATATCATTGCAGCATCTGATACACCTAATTAAACTGTACAACTGTCATTATGAATATTTGTTCTATGACTAATAATTACGCAGTAAAATGAAACTTAATTTTTATATAAAAACATGACTTTCCTCCTCATTTTCTCGAAAGCTATTAGAGATATTGGAAATATCATTGCAGCATCTGATACACCTAATTAAACTGTACAATTCTCATTATGAACATTTGTTCTATGACTAATAATTACGCAGTAAAATGAAACTTAATTTTTATATAAAAACATGACTTTCCTCCTCATTTTCTCGAAAGCTATTAGAGATATTGGAAATATCATTGCAGCATCTGATAGACCTAATTAAAATCTAGTACTGTCATTATGAATATTTTCACTAGTACTAATAAATACTGAATTTTACTTTTTTTTAAATTACTTTCTTCCCCGTTTTCTCGAAAGCTATTAGAGATATTGGAAATATCATTGCATCATCTGATACACCTAATTCAACTGTACAACTGATATTATGAATATTTGTTCTATGACTAATAATTATGCAGTAAAATAAAACCGTATTTTTATATAAAAACATGACTTTCCTCGTCATTTTCTTGAAAGCTATTAGAGATATTGGAAATATAATTGCAGCATCTGATAGACCTAATTAAACTGTACAACTGATATTATGAATATTTGTTCTATGACTAATAATTACGCCGTAAAATGAAACTTAATATTTATTTAAAAACATGACTTTCCTCCTCATTTTCTCGAAAGCTATTAGAGATATTGGAAATATCATTACAGCATCTGATAGACCTAATTAAACTGTACAACTGTCATTATGAATATTTGTTCTATGACTAATAATTACTCAGTAAAATGAAACTTAA
>JAPQNM010000030.1:4352900-4370400 GCA_029783475.1 Metacarcinus magister | reverse complement strand
AACTCTAATCTAAACCAATATAACAAAGAATCTAAGTCTTTACGATCACTTGGTCACGTAAAAAAACACCATGTAAGTATATAATCAGTAAGTACATGTAGAAAATAAGTAATAATAATAAGAAAATAATTCCTAGATATGGCAGCACCGTGGTGTTTATAGGTGCAAGAAGCCACAATAAAAATAATTTAATCAATATATTAATGTTATCATTCCACGGCGTAGTTACATTGCATTATATTTATGTTATTTATATTATTCTTTTCTTTATATTTATCATTATCTTTACTATCATAATTAGGGTGGAGGTGGCAGGATATTACTATAACATTATTTCCTTTACTTAGCCGAGTGTAAAAAGTAAAATAAAAAAAAAATGAGTGATAGAGGAAGGAATTATGAAGGAAATTGTGTTAATAATGAGATTTTTACTCATGGAAATTACACTATGATACTATTGTTTTTTTATTTCACATTTTTTTTTCTCCCTTATTTCATGCTTTCCTTATAATTACAAAACAGAAGAGAGAGAGAGAGAGAGAGAGAGAGAGAGAGAGAGAGAGAGAGAGAGAGAGAGAGAGAGAGAGAGAGAGAGAGAGAGAGAGAGAGAGAGAGAGAGAGAGAGAGAGAGATATTAACAAAACAAAAATATATATATACACTACATCTACAATTTCAAAAAAAAGGTAAGGGAAAGGAAAAGGAATATACACCTTTCAAAAACCTGCAAACAACCTATAATTTTATAATTTCGCCATATTTCACCCTTTCCTCCCTTTACAAATCACTCTTTTCATCCTTTAAACACGCAAGGTAATAAATGGTAATAATAATTGTCCTCCATTGAAATCTAAGAAAAATGTCAACACTCATTTGATTTTTTTCTTCAACTAGGCGGGAAAAAATAATGATGATAATGTTACGTAAAGAGAAGGGCCTGCAGGGGGGTGGCTCCCTTTGCCTTACCATCACCACTTACAACACAACACCACAACAAACTCAGCTGCTGCCTCCTCGGTGTGACCTTGGGTGGGTGACGTGTGGGCCAGGCACTCCCTCCTCGCTCCGTGGATTCGTGCTGTATCGGTGCACTGCGAGGTGACACACTATGACCTCGGCACTCGGGGGGCAGGGCGAGGAAAACACACCACTTAATGCCCTTTCTCTGTTTACTAAATATCCTTAACCTCCTATGTATAATCGGCACCCACGTCTTCCCCTGACCAAGACGCTACTCAGACTGCGTTTTCCCGCCTTTTTTTCCCACAAACCCGCGAAACATTTGCGCCAATATCCCCATCGTAACAATAATAATGATAATGATAATAATGGCAGAGAGAGAGAGAGAGAGAGAGAGAGAGAGAGAGAGAGAGAGAGAGAGAGAGAGAGAGAGAGAGAGAGAGAGAGAGAGAGAGAGAGAGAGAGTAATAAAAGTTGATAGTGCGCAGCGAGTCACTGGAGCAGAGAAGGAAGGAAGAAATAAAGATTAGAGAGAAAAAAAAGATAGAAAAAGAAAAAATATAGTAGATGATATATTAGTGGTTATGACTTGGCAAAAAAGGGAAAGAAAAGAATAAATGATAAATAATAATAATAATAAGGGAAATGAAATAACCTTGATATATGCCGGAGTTTATTTATTTATTTTTCTCCCATTTATTTATCAATTAATTTCCACCGTTGACAAAAAGCATTCATGAAAAAACAGACCCAAGTGTAGAAAAAAAAAAAAAAATTCCCTTTGACCATAAACTTTTTTTTTAACCTCAGTATATATAGACAACAAAAATTAACTGTCTCAACGAGCTTATAATAAAAAAGAAAAAAAAATTCAAATCTTAATACATGAATCACTGTCTTAATTAATCTCTAAAAACTTAACAATCATTTCAACTTTTTATAATGGAAGATCTTAAGTATTCCGTTGATCTTGATTTTAATAACAATCAAAATCAATCATTTAATTGAGTAATTGGCCTAAGTAGTGGCAGCCATTTTGTCCAGGTAATTAGAGTAGAAATCACCCTTTTTTTTTATTGTATATAATTGTCGTATACATTCGTTCTTTTAAATTCACGGATTCGATAATACTTTTGGGAGGAATTACCGTATAAATTTTGTATATTTTTGTATGTTTTCTTGTGTCATTTTCTTGGTAGTATTATGGTTTTTTTTAACTTTTTTTTACAGTTTTTTGTGCCAATTATAGTTATTTCAAAGATACATAAACTGTTTTCTTTCGATATATACATAAGGAAATAAAGGGTCTAGAAATATTACTAAAAAATTTACATGCTAGTTTTAACCCTTTTTCTATAAGTTTGTGCCAATTCTAATATTTCTTATAATATACAAATAATTTTCTTTACATATATAAGAAAATAAAAGTTGCCAGCACATATTTCCTAAGATACACAAATGGCTTTACACTTTCTTTAGATATATAACAAAATATACCGGGTTTTAGAGAAATTCTTAAACATTCGTAAATATATCTTTTCAACGTAACTGTAGCGAATATCAACATACAACTATAATCACCTTTATAAAACACGCTTCGTACTCGTTCCACACACGCGAGACAGTGGCCAGGGAAGCAAAAAGCCTGAATACACAACTGCAAAAGTCCTACCATGAGAAGAATACAAAAATCATCATCATCATCATCATCATCATCATCACCATCAACAACAATCTTTTATATATATCCCAAAAAATCTGTCTTAGAAAGTATATAAAATGTACAACAACACACTGAGAAAAAGAGAGAAGAGCAGCAACCAGGAAAGATCAGAGCAGCTCCACACACACACACACACACTCACACACTCACTCACACTCACACTCCACCTCACTCCACCTTACTCCACTGTGACAGACTTAGCAAGGTTCCTCGGGCAGTCCACATTGCATCCTTTGAGTACAGCCACGTGGTAGGATATGAGCTGGAGGGGAATGACAGTGAGGAGTCCTTGGAGGCAATCAACGGTCTTAGGAAGCTCTAGGACACTTGAGGCGTACTTCTGTGGCTCTTCATCTCCCTTGTTGCAGATAAGGATTGGTCTTCCCTCCCTGGCGGTGACTTGTTGCAAAGCGTTCATGCATTTCTGGAGGAGAGATGGTAATGAGGAGGAGGTAATGAGGTGATGAGGAGGTAATGAAGTGATGAGGAGGTAATGAGAACTGCTTTATATAATTTTCTTAGGAACGTGAAGAGATAAATAGGATGAACATAATAATTCCCTTTATAAAACAGAATTCAAACCAACTTATTAAAATATATATAGTAATTACAAGCTATTTAAACCCTTTACTTATAAACATTAACATCAAACAGAATAGACTAGTATAAACATAACAATTCTAAATCACACAAAATATATAACAATAACAAGCTATCTAAACCCAACCTGTATTACCTAACCTAACCTTATCCCATTTTCTTTGCATATACTCACCACGAATACATTATCCCTGGTGCAGATCATAATAATAGGCATTCCTTCGTCCACTAGGGCAAGGGGACCGTGTTTCAGTTCTCCCGCCAAAATACCCTCGCTGTGCATGTATGTGATTTCCTTGATTTTCTGTTTGGGAGAAAAAGAAAGGGAGACTGTGTTAGATTTTGGTATATTGATTGAGATTATTATTATTATTATAGACAGACAGATGGATAAGAGTGTTTAAATACATCAGGAAAGAAAAGAATAGAGAGAGAGAGATGATGGATAGAGAAAGAAAACCTGAGAGAACTAAAAACATGAACAATATACAAAAAAAACAAGGAAAAAGAGAGCAAGATAAAGATAATAATGAAAAAAAACAAATAATAAATACAATTACAACTAACCAGAGCTCCTTCGAGACAGGTAGCATAGTTGTAGCCTCGTCCAAGTACAAGTAAAGACTTCTTCTCAAACACACTCTTACTGATCTCCTGAATCTTGGAGTCGAGGTTCAGCACCTGCAACGGAACACAAAATTAAAAACATAAACACAATGATACACTTAATCAATCAATACAGCCGGAGTTGACGTTGGCAGATTATGGTGGTAATAGGCCTTGATTCAGTCTCACTAGGGTGGTAATACGTAGAATCTAAACACACACAAACACACACACACACGCACCTCTTTGATCTGATCCGGCAAGGCACGCAGCCCTTGGATAATCTCGGATCTCCTCGGCTGTGATGAGATACGGTCTTCGGACATCATCAGAGCGAACATGACGAGTGAGATCATCTGGGAGGTGTATGCCTTGGTTGATGCCACGCCAATCTCCGGCCCGGCGTTGATGTGCACGCCGCAGTGACTCTCCCGGCAGATTGATGACCCGACGGTGTTGGTGATGCCGACTATGAGGGCACCACGCTGTTTGCAGTACCTGGGGAGGGGAGTAGGGGGTGAGGGGGGTGAAGGTGTAAAGTATGAGGGTATAAGGTATCAGGGTGTTAATTGTGAGGGTGTAAAGGGTGTGTATGAGGGTGTAAATAATGAGGTTCCAAACATTATATACCACAAAACAAAACAAGATATATCAAATCAACACACAACACACACACACAGATTCTTCCTTACACACACACACTCACACCCTAACACACACACACACACATACACATACACACACACACACACACACACACACACACACACACACACACACACACACACACACACACACCTCAGCGCCAGTAGAGTATCAGCCGTCTCGCCAGACTGTGACACGAAGAAGCACACATCATCCCTGAAAATAGGTGTGTTTCTGTCCAAAAAGTCTGAGGCGAGGTCCACCATGACGGGCAGCTCAGTGAGTTCCTCGAGCAGCTGTCTGGTGGCGATGGTGGAGTGGTAGGAGGTGCCACACGCGATCAGGAGGAGGCGACGGCACCGGCGGATCTCACTCAAGTGCTCCTATAGGGTGAGAACAGAATAGGGTGAGAGAGAGCGAGAGAGAGAGATATATAAGAGAGATAGAGAGAGAGGATGTGCTTTTTATTTATTGATTGATTATTCTTGCTTTTTATATGTATTGTTACACCTTATATCACCTTCCCAAACACACACACACACACACACACACACACACACACACACACACACCTTGATCCCTCCAAGCACCACTGTCTCGTTATCAAAGTTAATCCGTCCTCGCATGGTGTTGACAACAGACTCGGGTTGTTCGAAGATTTCTTTCTGCATGAAGGATGAAAAGTTTCCCTTCATGATCTGTTGAATTTCCATCTTGAGTGTTGTAATTTCTCGGGCGTGTGAGTCTTCCAAGGTTCTCTTCAGACGGTGGATCTTCAACACTCCCTCGTTGTCTACGCTGGCTACGTCATCATCCTGGAAACACACGGAATTATCATCATTATTATCATCATGTTATTATTATTATTTTTATGGAATTGGAAACCTAGCCAAGGAGCAATTCAAATATGATGAAAAAAAAATACAAAAAAACCCACTTGTGAAATTATTAGTATTCTTATTTTCTTATCATGCTATTATAGAAGATACACACACACCCACACACACACACACACACACACTCACCAGGAGATAGAGGACCCTGTTGGTGTGTTCAATGATAGCTGAGGCGTCGGAGGCAAAGAAGTACTCCACCTCTTTGTCGTCTCCGAGGGGAAGGAACTCTGCTGTGGATTCTGTGCGAGCCAAGCCATGGGGCAGCTCGTAGACATGGGTACGGTGGTCTAGGGGAAGGAAGGGGAGGTTAGGGTGTGTTGTGAGGGTGTGGGAGGGTGTGTGTGTGTGTGTGGGAGTGTGTGAGGTAGTGGGTGTGTGTGTAAGGTAGTGTGAGGGTGGGTGAGATAGTTTTAAGATGTGTGAAGGTGTGCTAGGGTGTGTTAGGGTGTGTGAGGGTGTGTTAGGGTGTGTGAGGGTGTGTTATGAGGGTGTAAAGGTGTCCTGGGTTACTACTCATACTTATAATATATTGCATAATTTTTGTCTTTTTTTTTATCTATTTTTACTTTTATTTTCATTGTTCTTGGCTAGATTATATATGAATTACTTTTTTTATTATTAGTCTATGCTACTCTTTTGACTAGCTACTAAATAAAGTTATATATTACTACTACTACTACAGTACTACTATTACTATTATTACTGCTGCTGCTGCTGCTCCTACTACTACTACTACTACTACTGACTATCTAACGCCTCCATTAAGCCTACCAGCGCCACAGTTTAAGAATATAATAAAATCTTCTATTACTGTCGCTTCCTTCCTTCCTTCCTCCCTTCCTCCCTTCCTTCCTTCCTTCCTCCCTTCCTCCCTTCCTTCCTTCCTTCTGTCGCCACACCTTCGGGAAATTCCTATATAAAGTCACTCGTCACTGTTATAAGTTATACTGCGGTGGATTGTATGTATATGAATAATGGATGAACACACACACACACACACACACACACACACACACACACACACACACACACATACACACACACACACACACACATACACACACACACACACACACACACACACATAGATGGATGACTGTATGTGTTAGAAATGTATCATATATGTGTAATAAAATAAAAATCTATATCCATATCTACATTTTGAAATTATTGATGTTTTATAATTGATTGATTAATAATTGTTTTGTGTGTTAAAATATATACAAACGTGAGGAAATAAGCAAGTCATTATTTAGCAGATAATTTGTCATTCATACTGTACTTGAAAATAATAATAATAAGAAAGTGAGAAGAATGACTGATGTGAAGAAATAAAATAATAATAATAATAATAATGTTAGTGTCAATCAAAATTAAATTAATAAACAAAACTACATCAAGTTAAAACATTACATTACTACTAATAATAATAAACTGAGCAGAGGAAAGAATGAGAAAAAAAGAAACAGAGAGAGAGAAAGAGAGCGAGAGAGAAGAAAAAAGGGAGAGAGAGAGAGATAGAGAAGAAAAAAAATCAGAGCGAGAAAGAGAAAAAAAATAGAGATAGAGTTAGAGATAAACTTACCTGCTGATGCTTCTGAGGGGTATAGATAACATGGGTAGGGGTGGGGGGGTGGGGGGGGACATGCAGCATCAGATCAGGCACAGATGAGGTCAACCACAAATGCAAATGGAAAAACAAGAGCAAGAACATCAGCCATTTGTTTGGGAGTGTTTGGAACGTCTTTTACAAACCTTCCTTCTCTACACCGCTACACTAGGAGGAAATTTATTTTATATATATACACACACAACACTATGACAATACCTGCTCACTCCTGTATGTATAGAGAGAATGTTATATATATGTCTATGTTTTCTCTTCAATGTCTCTATGGAATGCGAGGAAGAGATGGGAAATGGATGTTTTCTTTCACTTGTACAGTATTTCAGTTTTTCTTTTTTCTAATTGTGAATGAAACTCTTGTTGTGATTTATTACGTTAAAGGTGTTTTTTTTTAAAGAGTTACCGATGGATATTGTTGTTGTTAGTATTTAAAAGTTATTGATAAACTCGATCTTTGAAAATTATGAAGAAATGCTCGGTGAATGATTAATTAACAAACACTTGATGATGATATATGTAACTTGCAATGAACTAATTATATTGTTATTCATCCTTCTTCACTCTTGATGATAATATAACCAATAATGAACTGACTACATTGTTATTCATCTTCATTCTATACATACTTTACTAAGGAGTGTGCAGGCAGGTTTGGTGTTGATGTATATATATAAGATAATGAGTTACTAAATTACACTTTATAATGGGTTTCCTTTTCCACATGCTAAACAAACACATACATGCTATAATAATACCAATAATTACTACACTAAATTATTATTATTATTACTTCCATCTAATCTCTTGGGGTTGTTTTTTTTTCCCTCAAAGAATTTAACTTAATCTAAAAAAAATGCATTGAGAGTATATGGGAGTGAAAAAATATATATACTAATAATAATAATACTAAAAATAAATTGAATTGTGTTAAGTAAGTTTGCATGCGATTAAAAATTATAGTATTTCTGTTCTACATTGTAAATATATATCTATAAAAAAGAGTGAGGGTTTTTTGTAAATATGTAATGTATATTGAGGTATTATAAGTGTGAATTAAGGAAAGATTAGAGTGAAATACAGACTTATAGAGTGATATTCAGGCAAGGATTTGTGGACAAGGAGAAACTAAATAAAAGTAATAAATGATAATAAATAAGAAAATTATGATAAAGATTAAATTGTTGATTAAGAAGAAACAAAAACAAATACAAAATTATAATTAACACGAAAATAATGAATGTGAGATTATTATTTCATTTTTTAGCACACAAGAAATTAAAATGAAAGAATGATAATAATAATAATAATAATAATAAACATGATAATTAAAAAACTAACACAGAAAAATAGATTGATTAATATTTCTTTAAACTCAAAAAATATATTGAAACATTTCTTAAAACTGAAAATCTTCGTTGGATCAAAAAACGAAACAAAATTATTGAAAGAAAGAAAAAAACAAACTCGGTTATAATTGAAGACGAAACACAACAACAAAATTATATCATTAATAAAAAAATTAATTAACTGAGAAAGAAAAAAATAATAATGCGGATATTACCTTCCTTTGGAGGGAGGTCTGGGTGTGGAGAAGATGGTGGAGGAAGAGGAAGAGGAGGAAGAGGAAGAGGAGGAAGAGGAGGAGAGGGAGGAGGAAAGAAACAAGAGAGATTATTACATGGAATATAATAGAAGTGGATGTAGTGTGGATTTGATCACACACACACAAACACACATACATACATACACATACACACATACATACATAAAGGGAAAAATTAATACAGGAATAATACATGCATTACACAACTATGTATACTGTATCTACACAACAGAATGAAATATATATTAAACATGAATACAGAATTTCTACCCACATGCCCCTACAATAATAATAATAAATAAAAAACTAATAAAACATTGACAAACCAAAAATATTAAACTAAAAGATAGAAAAAAACAGAACCAATTCCCAGAAAAAAAAATAAATAATAATAATAATAATAATAATAAAAGAGCTAATTTTACGAGTGAGAGAATTTTCCCAAAACAAGACATTTCTAAAAGTGTCTACGCATGATCTATATATTTACACTTCTCTGCATACACAACACACTCACTGCCGTCCCTCACACCTCCTCCTCACTGCACTCATAATAATGCATCAATAAATTTTAGTTAAGCAAATTTTAAACGTTATCTCTAAGCTTCTGCAGGATGGAAATAAATAAATAAATAAATAAAATTATAAAAAAAATCAGCGACTTTTTCTTAATCTGAACAGACTTTTCATACACATAAAAAAAAAAAATAAAAATAAACAAGAAATAATAAAAAACCACGACAAAATAAAACAGTCTCAGGCAATAAAATAAGAGTCGCAGGTGAAAGAAAGGTGAGGACGACAGCCAGGTATCAACTAACGAGAGACAAGAACCATATATACAATGAGCCTTTACCTTCCAAGTCTAGTCCAGGATCAGCGTGGGTGTGGGGTGCAGGCAGGGGTGGAGGGGGGGGAGGGGTGAAGAGAACGGAAGGTAAGTTATAAGGGTTGTGGTGAGGCTCAGACCACTACCTGAGTCTCCCCTTCAGACCACTACCAGGAACCACCCACACTATGTTGTAAGAATGTCCTGTGTGTGTGTGTGTGTGTGTGTGTGTGTGTGTGTGTGTGTGTGTGTGTGTGTGTGTGTGTGTGTGTGTGTTCAGTTAGGTTAGGTTTGTTTTAGGTTTAAGGAGGTAAGAGAGTGTGAATTAACATGTATAATTCTCTACCACTGAATATAAGAACAGTTATCCCTTGTGTTAGAAATAGTAATAGTGTCTAATATATAATAGTGTTTGCAATAGTATAGTAGTAGCAAAAATAGTGTGATTGTAAGTAAGATACAGTGTAGAGGTATTGTATTTAAGGTGTATTTCTGTGGTACTGTATAACATATTTGCGATAGAATCATTATAGAAACATTGATCCATACGAAGGGGAGGACTCAGGTGAAGTGAGGTCAGCACAGGTGTGTGTATAAAGGAGGACAAGGTCAAGCTCTGTACAGGTAAATATATTAGTGATAAATACCTTAATGTTAATGACGAGTAATAATAATAATAAAAAAGTGAAGATTAATTACTTTACTTATAAGATAACTATAATGAATTGATTTTGTAACCAACACACATTATATATATACGTAAAATTAAGTTGGTTAATTCATAGTAAGTTCATTAATAGTTATGTTAAGTGAAAAGATCTCAGTTCAATGTTATGAAAATTAGGAAGGAGTGAAGAGAATTAATACTTATTTTTTATATAGAATTTCAAAAGAGGAAGGTAGAGTAAAGGTTATACAAAACACACACAGCATTCCCACACATTGAAAAAACACACACACACCATGTACACACACAATCAGTAACGTGTATATGTGTATGTGTGTATGTATGTATGTATGTGTGTGTATGTATAAAAAAAAATTATATTCACGTGATCTTATATATAAACTTTCTAAATAATATAGCAAACAAATGAATAATGTAAGCAGACAGGACACCACAAACAAAAGCAAACAATACATATATATATACATACATACATACGTAGTGAATTAAAAGCTTCAAAACCACTATGTATTAAGAAAAGCAAATAATAGTAAGCATAGAAAAATAATAACCACACAAATATTAACCACACAGAAATAGCACTCAAAATCAGACCCAATTCTCAAGCATCTACTCAGCATTTCAAAATCAGACCCAATCAGCCCCAATCAGACTCCAATCAGACCCCAAGCAGCCCCAATCAGACTCCAATCAGACCCAATCAGCACTCTTTCTTCCTCCTTTCAACAGCACTGGGGTTAAAACAGCACCACACAGCACACTCCCATTATTTACAGCACTCACCCAGCCTCCCTAACAGACCCATGCAAGGTTAACAGACAAACAGACAGACAGACAGACAGACAGACTAAACAGCACTTTCCTCTAACCAAAAAATAATAATTAATAAAAAAAAGAGATAGGAATGAAAAAAATTATTGTTAGTTACCAGAAGAAAGAAAGAAAGGAAAAAATCAGTAATTAGTGTGTTTTTTTAAGCGGTTCCTAAAATGTATTCAAAATTTAAAGGTAGTGGAAGTAATAATAGCAAAAAGAAAATGATAAATAAATATATATAGGTAAGTAGGTATAGGTAGGTAGGTAGGTAGGTAGGTAGGTAGGTAGGTAGGTAGGTAGGTAGGTAGGTAGGTAGGTAGGTAGGTACTCAAAAAGAAAACGGGAAATATATGTAAGTAGATAGATACAAAAATATAAAAAAAATAAATAAATAAGTTACAAGGAGGAAAAGGAGTTAGTAGAAACATAAAACAATAAATACAAACATAACTAATAATTACAGAACCACAATCACCATTACATGTAGTTAATTGAGTTCATTAAAAAGACAGACGGTAATTACAACACTACAAGGCTATCCCATTACTAAAATTATAATAGCAGTAATTAAAGGAATATGAACCCTTAGTAAGAAGAGGAGGAGGAGGAGGAGGAGGAAGAGGAGGAGGAAGACAAAACCATATACCATCCAACAGGAAAACTATAATAGCAGTAATTTAAGGTAATCTGCGCCCCTAGTAAGAAGAAGAAGAGGAAGAGGAGGAGGAGGAGGAGGAGGAGGAGGAGGAGGAGGAGGAGGAGGTAAGGAAGTGAAATATTACAGCTGAATAATTACACTTTACAAATAATTACAAAAGATTTAGGGAGAAAATAAATCATAATAAACAAAAAAGAAGAAAATAGAAAGAAAAAAATAAATTACAAGACGAAGAAGAGGAAGAGGAAAAGGAGGAGGAGGAGGAGGAGGAGGAGGAGGAGGACAATCTAGATACCTTTGAGATCAACTTTCTCTGGACAGTCTGCAAACCGATGGGAAGGGGCGAAGGGGCGAAGGGGCAGCAGCATCAGTGAAGGGATGGATGGGGATGGATGGGAAGGAAGAAGGGGAGGAAGAGAGGGAGGAAAAGTTAATAATTAAAAAAGAATAACACACACTAATAACCTAATAAATGTGAAGGGAAGAAACAAACAAACAAACAAACAAACACAACTCTAACCCAACTACATCAATACAATAAATAAATAATGAATAATAATAATAATAATAGTAATGAAGGATAAATGAAGAATTGAAAACATAATGTGTCATAAGAATTGATGGGAAGGGAAGGGAAGGGAAACGGAAATACATAATAAAAAATAAATAAAAGGAAAAAATACAGGAAATAATACAACATAAGATGAAGTTCAAAGAATAAAATAAAATACTAATAAAAATGAAATAATAGAAGGAAGGTAATTATTATAGACATAGTATTAGACAAACTCATAATTAATACAGTAATAATATGTAATAGAAAGTTATATACACATCATCTGAAACAACAAGATGCTACACTACACACACCATTGGAAGAACACAAATATATACAAATTTACACACACACACACACACACACACACACACACAACACAAACTCATCCCATCATGTATGTATGTAAAATATACACACATGAATATATAAACACTTATGTACATATTTACACCACCACCACCACCACCACCACCACCACCATTATAAAGATATCTCATGCGTTTTGATTACATCCTTAAATTTCTTCTTTAATCTATAGGTACTCGTAAGGTCAAATTTATGTCCTAATAATAATAAGGTTGACGACAAAATTGACTTCTCTTATAATAAATAACGTTCTAATAATATTTTGATTGAAATCTGGACTACCTACCACACTTCTACCACAGTCCCTGCTTAGATTACCACACCACACACTACTACACCACACCACACACCTTCACACACCACCACAACACCACTCTACACCACACAACACCACACCACATCACACACCCTCAACACCACCTACCACACCTCACACCTCACACTAATTACACTTCCTCCAGGTGACAGCTACCGTAACTACACCTGACATAACCCAACACTAATCAATAAATATATATAAAATAAATAAATAAATAAATAAATATATATACAACATAACAGAATACGTACGTTAAGTTAACTCAACATACGTAAGTTAATTGAGGTTAATTCGACACATTTGCTTCCCACCTTAGAGCCGACAGACTAGTGATAAAGCCTCGGATGATATAATTAGTGTTAATAGCATGCAAGGAAACAGCCAGATGGATGAGGAGTGCATGTGGATTGCGGGTGACGTGCACGGGTGATGGGGAGGTAAGGTAAGATAAGGTAAGGTAAGGTAAGGTAAGGTATGGCAATGTAAGGTAAGGTAAGGTAAGGTAAGGTAAGGTAAGGTAAGGTAAGGTAAGGTAAGGTAAGGTAAGGTAAGGTGAACTAAAGTGAGATGAGGTGAGGTAAGTGTAAAAATGCACTACATAACATAACAGAACAATGACTACTCCAACACTAGATAGCTAGGAGTCACTCACTCGTGCAGTAAAATAAACAAAATAACAACAACTACAACAGCAGCAGCAGCAGCAGCAGCAGCAGGAGTAGCAGCAGCAGTAGTAGCAGCAGCAGCAGTAGCGGTACCAACACCACCACCACCACCACCACCACCACTACCACTAAATAAGCTTAACTTGCCTCTCTCTCGGCTGACAAGAGTCCGGCCACCAAACTCGCAACCATCTTATCCCGGCAAAGATGAGACAGTGTTAGTTAGCTGTCCCTTGCATTCTGGATCTACTAGCACACCTCAACCCTAACAATCTAAAAAAACCTGAGCCACTAACGGGGAGAGGCAGACCATCAATATAAGCCTCTATCAATGCCTACTGTCCACAAAGGTATATAATGTAAAATCAGTATTATAAAGTGGAAATAATGAACCTGTATCAATAATCTACCTTCTACACCTTGAGTTTGTATGTTTGGAAGTAGTGTTGATGTCTATTCTTTGTGTTCTGTGTTGGGAATACAGAGGAGCTGCTTCCCAGACCTCCCCTCGCTCCCTCCCTTCACGTCACCTTGTACGAGCCGCAGAGAATAAAGTTATATCATTTCTTGCGGCATAAATTACATGTAAATAAAAAAGAAGTTACGCTAGAATGAAAAAAAAATGTGTGTGGAATAAATTAATGAAAATTCGGATGATTCAAGATTTTTAAATGTACTTAAGTAACCTAACCCTAACCTAACCTAAATATACAGCCTATATATACATCCTTCTACAGTTGGGTGTGCCAGTCAACTTATAAGTCTCGGAAAGCAATGTTGTGTTATATATATATAGGAAGATTAACTTATTAACCTTCCACCACCACCACCACCACCACCACCACCTGCTCTCTTGCTTAGGGTTAGGAATCTGTAACTATAACTTGCATTATTTAGGCATTCATAGAGAGAATAATAAAAATAATAAATGATGCCTGAAAAATAATAACGAGAATAAACGAGATATTATTTGGGAATGTATCGTTAATAATGATGAAAAAATAATAATAATTTCCTCGTTAAAATAGATTGAATCATACATGCATTCAATTAGCTATAGAATGAGAAATATAAAGGGATAGAGATACGTATACATATACAAAAAATAGATAATATATATACGTATATAAAATTAAGCTCTACAATGCAAAATATAAATATACTGTATGTACATAAATATATATATAAGAAAAAATGGAAAAATTATAATCATTTGATATATAAAATTATCATCCTACAGGTTTGAGATTATAGAAAAAGGGAAGGGTGATGAAGGGGAAACTAAGGGTGTTCTAAGGGGAAGGGGGATGGAGGGAATGGGAAACTAAGGGAATTCTAAGGGGAAGGGGGAAACTAAGGGATGGTCTAAGTAAGGGTTTCAATTCCCTTCACCTTCCCTTAGTGTTACCTTCATGCTTCCCTTTAAGAGTGGATCAGTGGTAAGGTAAAGGGTTTCAGATCCTATTAAAAGGGTTTGAAGTCTATTTATACAGTATTTGAAATCACTTCTATATTTAAAGCTGATTTATTTATGTATATACACACACACACACACACACACACACACACACACACACACACACACACACACATATATATTTTGATAAAGTATATAATAGTAAAAAAAAAATTAGAATAAAATAAATAAATAAAAAGTCTTTAATCTATTGACGCGAGAAAAAAAAAATTGGAAGTAAATTTACTGGGGGGATCAATGGGGGGTGGGGGGGCGGGGGGGCGGAGACTGTGGGAGATACTGATTAGGTGAAAACATATAAAACTGGGACCAAGAATACCATAAAATTAACAGTTACACTAAATTACCGGGAGACTGTTAACATAAAACTAAACTAAACTGGGAGGAAAACTAACACACAAATCCCATAGTAACTTGTAATCCTCAGTTGCCTATTTCTTTCCCTATAACTGGTGGTACTTGGGGGGGAGGAGGGGGAGAGGGGTGGGGGGGTAGGGAGGTGTAAGGTGTGTGTGGGTGGGTGTGTGGGTGGGATGTGACACGTACCTTTGCTGTAGAGGACTGGGATGTGGTCACTAGACAGCTTCTCCTTGGTCTTGATGCCTACTAGGAGAGGTGAGCCGCGTCTCGTCACCACCAGCTCACCGGGGAAATATTTGCTCTTGAAGGCTAAGGCAAAGGCTCCCTCCTGTGGGGTTAAAGTGCGTTTTGAGTGTGTTTGAGTGCGTTTGGGTGTGTTTGTGTGTGTTTCAGTGGGTTTGAGTGTGTGTGTGTGTGTGTGTGTGTGTGTGTGTGTGTGTGTGTGTGTGTGTGTGTGTTTAAAGGATGGTGTTGTAATACATATATAAGTATTTATTAATATATTTACTAAGTCTTTATTTATTATTTTTTATCTATCTATCTATCTGTATGTCTGTCTGTCTTTTCTCTCTCTCTTTCTCTCTGTCTCTTGCAAACTTAACTTTCACTAATGTTTAAGTTTCACTCTGAACCACACACACACACACACACACACATACACAAAACTAGCACACACACACACACACAAAACTAGCACACACACACACACACACACACACACACACACACACACACACACACATACACAAAACTAGCACACACACACACACACACACACGAAACTAGCACACCCGGTCACCAGTCAACCAGTCAGTCGGTCAGTCAGTTAATCAGCCAGTCAGTTTATCAGTCAGTCAGTCAGTCAGCAAGTTAATCAATCAATCAGTCAGTTAATCAGTGAGTGAGTGAGTGAGTGAGTGAGTGAGTGAGTGAACTTACCAGCTGTTGAATGACTTGTTCCACCAGTTCCCTGAAGGAGTAGCTCGGGTGGAGGTCCCTCAGGTGTTTGATGAGCTTAGCGATGATTTCTGTGTCGGTGTCAGACTCGAACTTGAAACCCTTCTGGATCAAGAACTGCTTCACGTCCTTGTAGTTGGTGATGATGCCTGTGAGGAGGAGGAGGAGGAGGTATAGTAGTGGTGATGAGGTGATGAGGAAGTGGTGATGTTTAGTTAGTTATTTAGTCATTCATCTTCTTTATTCGATCTGATATTATTTGAAATGACTGAGGTATTCATTTTTTTTTTAACAATTCCTTCTTCACACACACACACACACACACACACACACACACACACACACACACACACATATACTCACCATTATGCACCACAATAAACTCATTTGACTCATCGGAGCGGTGAGGATGTGAGTTGATGTTGGAAGGCACGCCGTGAGTCGCCCAACGTGTGTGTGCGATGCCAGCGTGGATGTCCAACTCCCGCCCGAAGTCTAAGGTGTCCTCAAGGGCTTCGATCTTGTCCCGCAGACATTTGACCTTCCCTGTTTGCTTGACAAGGGTAAGGCCGGTGGTAACTGCGTCTATTCCAATTCCTGTTTGAGGGGAGAGATGTGTGTGTGAGTACTACTGTGTGTTTGTGTGTAGTTGTAATGTAGAGATAAAGTTATGCTCGTACTGTCTCCGTCTCTTAAATGTACTATGTATGTATTATAATTATCCAGTTTGTTTTTGAGGTCATGACTAATTTTTTTGTATTAATTAAGTATATTCTAGGTTTCTATGCTATTATATGGGAAACTGTATTTATTTTTTTATATATATTTTTTTAATGTTCCTTTCGCATGTCATTTTAATTGTATTTCTATCGTGTCGTGTGGGATGGACATTGTAGTTTATTAAATGTGTTTTGTTAGATAATATGGTTTATTGAGAGTGTGTATGCGTTAAAAAAAAATATATATATATAGTGTTTGATTATATGTATGTTTATGTATTTACCTAGTTGTAGTATACACACATATATATATATCTATCTATACTCTAAATCATATCTACAATTATCCAGTGTGTGTGTGTGTGTGTGTGTGTGTGTGTGTGTGTGTGTGTGCGTGTCTTACCGGCGGAGTCATAGCCACGGTACT
>JAPQNM010000030.1:4332900-4340400 GCA_029783475.1 Metacarcinus magister | reverse complement strand
AATGAAAGGCTGATTAAGATTATTAATTTATATATATAAAAAAAGACAAGTCTAATCTAAATTGATGTTTGTAAAGCATATATAAGGATATAATACAAAAAAAGGTTAAATTATTAAGAAATATGGAGGTGTCTAAATACTCTTTATGGCTCAGTTATCAGTGTTCTCTCTCTATGTGCGTGTGTGTGTGTGTGTGGTGTGTGGTGTGTGTGTGTGGTGGAATACGTGTATGTGTCCTGTTCTGTACAACTATTACCTAATTACAGTTTTCTCAATATATCACATTTTTTCATCTAACCTAACTTTGCTTTCAATATTATCATTTTTCTACACATATAACCTTCCTCCTTCTCTCTCTCTCTGACCTTGAACACTGAAAAAGTTTATAAAGTAAGCATATGAACTTTACAGAGCTACATGTTGATTGAGAAAAGTTTTGTGTTATGTTTTTGTCAAAGTTAAGTCAAGTTTGAAGCCTTTTTAACACTGAAATAAAAGTTAGGGGGCGTGACTGAACAAACGTTTTGTTTATAAGTTCATTTTTTCCTTATCACACATGCATTCAACACTGTAGGAGGTCAAATAATACAGCATTTCTTGACATTTTAGTGACCATTTTGTAATTGAACAACTTTATTTCTTTCTATTGTGTGAGGTAATGTAAGTTAGATTAATGTGTGTGTGTGTGTGTGTGTGTTGCCAGGGATGTGTTATCAAACTCTAAGCTAGTGAAGTGAAATAAGACAAAACATTTACCAAAATAATCATTGTTGTACCTTTGCCTCACCTCTTGATTGTGTTCAGTACAGGTGTGATGGTGAGTGGTGCTGTACTGTGCTGTGGTGCCCTAGGGTGGTGTGTTGTGGTGCTGTGATGTTGTGCCATGCTGTGGTGCCCTAGGTTGGTATGTTGTGGTGCTGTGATGTTGTGCCGTGCTGTGGTGCCCTAGGTTGGTGTGTTGTGGTGCTGTGATGTTGTGCCATGCTGTGGTGTCCTAGGGTGGTGTGTTGTGGTGCTGCCCTTCCCCCCCCACCATGGCGGGCAGAAACCAGGCGTTGGTGAATGCAAACTTCTCGCGTTACACCAGTGTGGTGTTTGTGGTGGGGCAGGAGGTGATGTGTCAGGCCTTGGACTGGCTCTACCACCACCACCACCGCCATGAGCCGGACCTGTCCGTGGGGGACTGTTTCCGCCGCGTCAGGGGAACCAAAATAATGAAATTTGAGAAGACAGTCCTGGACCGCTGCGAGGACCCGGCCAACATGGATATCCCGACTGCTGTACCGGCTGCTGCAGCACACCTGTGGCCTGGCCCCGGAGACCCCAGAGTTTGCCTGGAACAAACCGCCTCTACAAGCAGACGAGCAGTGTTTGGAGCACTGGTTGTATCAGATCAAGGCTGTGAGGCATGGTCTGTGCCACAACCCGGCTGAGTTCATGCACATGACTGATGCCGAGTTCAACACTCACCTGCAGGAGCTGAAATGTCTGCTGTTCAAAAGTGTGCAAGAAGCGGGCCGGCGCTCCGGCATGCCGGATACCCGGGTCAATGCCACCCTGGACCAGATTAATGATAAGCTTACAACCATCCAGACCTCCATGCCCCAGTCAGCCATCCTTCCTCAGGAGTTTGCACTGGTGGCCAAGGAGGAACTGAAGGAGAAATGGCAGCAGCAGCAGCTGTCACCACCCCTGCTGCGGTGGGCTGAGGAGACACAGGAGGAGGTGGCCTTGAGTCAGCTGCTGCGGGACCTGGTTGGGGAGGAGCCACAGGTGGTGGTGGTGGGGGGTGAGACTGGTGTTGGCAAGACATCACTGTGCAGGTAAGTGACACACCCACACTGCCACCAGGCACCCGGGATGGTGTGCAGGGGTGAAGGGGTGAACCACACCTCACTAACATAATGATATCACTCACACTTACTTGTCAATTATTCACTCAAGTGTAAGTTCATTTTGAAACTTTAGATTCCTTGAAAGTTTTGAAGGGACTTGTTTAGAGGCTTTCATTGATGCACAGAAGGTGCCTTGGTGGAGTGTAGCTTTCCCTTGGTGCTGAGGGTGGAGGGGTGGATGGGCGGTGTCACATGAGTGTGTGGGGCAGGTGGATGCCAGTGTAGGACAGGTGTGCAGGCAGGTGTGTTAGGCACCTTAGTTGCTGTGGTGCCAGTGATGAGATACACAGAGTTGTGTTGATGTTGCAGGCAGGTGTTGCAGGCTTGGCTGGAGGCTGACCCACAGATGCCTGAGGTGGTGGCACTGGATGTGGTGGTGCTGGTGGAGTGCCGGCGGGTCTTCACCCGTGACGTGACGCGCCTGCTGGTGGAGGAGCTGCTGCCCCAAACCTGCCGACGGTGTCACCCGGAGGAGGTGCAGGGCCTGCTGGGGTCCCTGCGGGTGCTGTGGCTGGTGGACGGCTTTGAGGAGGCCACAGCCGACGCACAGAGTCTGGTGAGCCGCCTGGTGGAGCGATGCAGCGCGGGCCACGTGGTGCTGCTCACAGGCCAGCAGGACTACCTGGCCGACATGACGACCACTTTGTCCAAGGTCAAGGCAAAGGTGCATCAAGTCACACACTGCGGCCTCACGCACCAAGGCTTCCGTGCCCTCCTGGCCAGCCTCCTGCAGGAGCCAAGTGGGGATGGGAGTGGGAAGCCAGAGTGGGGAGAGAGGTGCACAGCCTTCACCGAGGAGGTGAAGGCACTGAGTCCTGCCTTGCTGGGGGACCTCCACAACCCACTCAAGCTGATCCTGGTCGTGGGACTGTGGAAGGAGGGTCGGCTGGGGGAGGCGACCGGGCCCTCGATGACTCATCTTTATGCTGCCATCCAAGATGCTTTGGTGGCCAAGCTGGTGGCCAAGCTGCGGGCCAAGAGCAGCCTGCTGACCAAGGACGAGGCTGGGAGGCGGGTGAGGCTGTGGGTGGAGGCCCTGTGTGGGGAGGCGCTGGCCATGTGGGCGCGGTTCTGCTTTGTCAACCTGGACCAGGAGGCTGAACAGCACCTGAGGGAGCGTGCGATGGACCTGCTGCTGCCCTACACGGACTGTTTCTCAACCTTCCTGGGCTGCCAGGCCAGGCCAGGGCCACAGCACAGCTTCCTGCATCACACACAGCAGAGTGTCATGGCCGCCCAACACCTATGTACCCTGCTGAGGAATGGCCAGAGTGCCGAGCAGGTGCAGTGCGTGCTGCTCTCCGGCCAGACCAAGGACACCAACATGGACCACTTTCAGGCTGTACTAATTCAAGCAGCCATCAGCCTGGCTGCTGAAGGACACCTGGATGAGGAGCGGGCCAGGGCCGTGGCCAGGCTGCTGGAGCAGTGCCACTTCAGGCAGTGGCTGGACCTGGTGCGCCGCACTAGGTGCTGCCTCCCCCTGGCACACCAGGTACACGCTCACCTCAAAGGCACGTGGCTAGTGGAGGAAAGAACCGTGCAGGCGGCCAACACCTTGGTTGGAATTGGTGCCCCGGACACCATCATTATCTGGCTCACTCATGACCACAGGAACAACTCTGACCTGCTGCTGCTGCTGCAGAGTTTGAATAACACTTCCGTTGAGATGACCTTGACAGCCAGTCATAGTGGCAAAACAGTATCCAGTGTGGGGAGACACTGTACTCGGACGACAATCTCCTGCAGCCTCTGTGTGGCCCTGCCTCCACCTGCCACCTGGTGGAGTTTCAAGGGCTGGTGACTGGTGATGGATGCCGTGCCCTGTACCACCACCGCCACACCCTCCGCTACATGAGTGTGGGTGTGCTGGACCACACGGCACTGGACACAGTCATCCAGCTCACCCATCAGGCTCAATTACACAACGAAATTGATCTCCTTTTATTCTGCAGTCTTGAGGGTGTCCCTAAGGAATCTGTGTCTCGAAGAGTGGAACTGAACCTGTTTGTGTCCAAGGTGAATGATGGGGAGGCAGAGAAGGCGGTGGCCCTGATTCGTCGCATTAGCCACAACTTCAATAATATCACACTGGGCCGTGTCACGCCTTCCACTGTGTGCAGCATGATGAAGGCCTTCGGGAAACCACAGGTGCGTGCACACAGCGTGGGCAGATTCGCGAACGTTAAACCCTTTGGTTGTAATCAGTTGTTGACCCACATCCACTTCTTCCCTCTCCCCCCACCTCCTGAAATGAACAAGCGCACTATTTACAAGATGTGGAATAATCCCCATGTTCAGTGTAAGATGGAGATAAATATGGATGAGTTGTCACTTTCGTTCTCTGCCTCTACGAAGGGCAACCCACACACAGGTGTAGGCCAGCACCTCAACCAACAATCTTGAGGACCACGAATACTTCCTCTCGATCACCTGATGACCTTAGTGCAGGGTTTCTGATTGCATTCAACCACGCTTTTTGTCTTATGATATAGAATGTATGCAGTGCAGCTCCAGCCGGCAAACAGTGAAGGTTGATGACTGAGGCAGTGTGGATGTGGAAGGGTGAGGCAGTGGCTTCACCTTAACCAACTGTGGCGTGTGACAAAGAATCAAACAAATGACAGTTTGGATAAAGTACAGAACATCCCTCACATCTTAAGGCGATTATTAGCATTGTCAAGTTTTCATCTTATTACTATTATTATTATCAGTTATTATTTTTGTTATTATTATTATTATTACTGTTCTGTGTAAACTTTGCACAATATGTTGGTGTTTAATGTTAGTTTTTGATCTTTGTTGATTATATTCTTTGTTCCATGACTGTGTTTTATGTTGGAATCTGCAGAGAAAACATTTGATTTGTGTGACCATTGTACACTTAGGTTCAGGTTACTACATACAACCATCACAGTTTGACTTTTGCCTCTCATGATCAGCTTGTATGTTTGTTTTTGTTTTTGCTACTGACACGTAATAGTAGTAGTAATAGTAATAGTAATAGTAGTAGTAGTAATAGTAGTAGTAGTAGTAGTAGTAGTAGTAGTTGTTGTAGTAGTAGTAGTAGTAGTAGTAGTAGTAGTGGTGGACAGGTATACTATATGTATACTATAACTGTTTGGCTGTGATAAAAGTGATGGAAATACTGGAGTCTGTGAGCTTAATATGTTCATGTTTGCAAGTTGACAATGAAAAAATATATTATGGCTTTGAATGACTCTTTTGTTTGTTTTTCATGACATCACAATTTAATTAATTTATTTATTATTTTTTTTATGTACGTAATAATAATTTCTATTAAGGTTCTGGTTAGTTCCCTCAAGACATGAAGGACACGAAGCCTTATTCTGCACCGCATGAAGATAAAACTTGTAGTACACGAACAAAGGGATGGGTATTCCTGGCAAGTTTCTGAGTGGGAAGGGTAAAAGGTGTGCTTGTTGACCTCACCCAATGCCGCCACAGGTCATACAAGTCACACACACACACACACACACACAGTCTCCTCACTTCCACCTCCACCACAGTCACAGAATATCAAACAAATCATGATACAAAAGGTTTTTACTGTAAATATTTACCAGTAAAGTATGACAAACACTTTTCAGATAAATAAATCTATATAGACATGTGAAGTCCTACATACAAAGAGTTCAAAAGAGTAACTTAAATATACATTAAAATCCTTGGCTAAGAGGAAGCCTGGAGTTTGGTAAAGGGAAAGAGTACAGCACAGATATAAAAATAGTGTTGGCAGGTAGAGAGTGAGCAAGCACATGACCAACACAACACCACACCACACCACACAACACTACACCACACAACACCACACCTCACCACACACACACACCCTGTCAGACCAATGCCACAGTGCTGGGCCGACTCTCCCTCATCTTTGGGCTCATACTCTTGGAAACTTAAGCAGCAAGATGGTCTTTCAGGACTTAGGGAAAATTCTACATTGTAAACAAGAATTATTACTACACATAAAATATAAAAAGGAGCAGCGATAGAAGGTTGACAAAAGGATCCTTGAATATATGAACCCTATGGTAAGGCCTTAAGTTATTGGACTAGTCAGGGAAGACCTCATTCCATCATCATCATCAGCAGCAGCAGGTGTGGTGAACGTCAAGTGTTACCAAGCCTACATCGGACCCTCGCCTGCAACACAACACACCTCAACACTGCATTAAGCTGTCTTATGAAGCGCATTGATGTGACTCACTCTGACCATCACACTAGAATATGTTGATGAGAAAAGGTGTCCACATTTTCAACACAACACACACACACACACACACACATATCCAGGTTGGAGCATAAATGACACCTTCCCTGACACAAAACTGCAGGGAGAGGAAGAAAGGAGGGAAGGAAGGAGGGAGGGAGGGAAGGAAGGAGGAATGGAGTCAAGCCAAGCCTACCCACCTTATATTTCAACACCTATTACAGCTACAGAGTTGAAAATGTAATGCGAGGTACAGGAAGGCCTGGGCACGACGTCTTCCACTACACAGTCGAGCTTGGTGTAGTTTGAGGCATTGTGAAGGAGTTTGTTTATAGTGAGTGTCCAATTGTGTCACCTACTTTGAGGGTCCTACCAACACCTGCTCTGAGGCGGCTACAGGTTAAGGTAAATACCTATAACCAAGGGAATGAAATGACTCGTGATTGAATGAGGTTTTAAGTTCAAGTCCGTCCGTCCGTCCGTCTGTCTGTCTGTATGTCCCTTTGGTGAGGACGATGATGATGAAGAAAAAGATGACAAAGACAAAGACAAACAAACCATTACAGACTTTCCATATAAAAAGATTAAAAAAAATTAAAAAATATAAAAAAAATTTCATTAATAGTTAAAAATACAATGAAAAAAAAAGAGAGAGGGCAGGGGAGGAGAGTACAGTATACTGCTAACATGCATCAATAATGAAAAAGGAAAAGAAAAGAAAAGAAAAGAAAAAAAAAGAAAAACACATGCTTTGTAAAAACCTTAACCATACACAAAACAAGGTGTTATACAGAAAAATTAAATAAAACACAATAAAATAAAATCTATCTATCAACCTATCTACTAGGCTTACATCACCATTAAAAGAGAGGGCAGTAGTAGTAGTAGTAGTAGTAGTAGTAGTAGTCAAGACAAGGCAATTAGGGTTCAGGGAGACAGTACTTTACTCCCCCCCCCTTTACCCCCTCTTGATGTGCCCTGTATTGACGTAGGAGAGAATACAGAGGAGAGGCTTCCCAGGCCCCTCCCTCCGTCCCTTGGCAGCGCCTTGCACGGGCCGCAGGGAACACAGTGGCAGCATTCTTACACCCCATACCACAGGGTTTACAAAGTTAAACAAAACACACAAATAAAACATAAAACAAGGGGGGCAGGGGAGAAGGGGTGATGGTTTGGGGGGGGAAAGAGGTGATGGTTGGAGGGGAAAGGGGTGATGGTTGGGGAGGGTGAGGGTATAATGGAATGGCAGGAAAAGGGTGAAATACTGAAGGGGATGAATGGAAATACTGAAAAGGGAAGAAGATTAATGTAAATATTTTTGGGGATTTAATGATAATATTGAAGGGGGATTAACGGCAGTATTTAAAGGGG
>JAPQNM010000030.1:4302900-4330400 GCA_029783475.1 Metacarcinus magister | reverse complement strand
GGTGTTAAGTTTTATAAAGGAGAGTTAAAAGTAAGGTTAAAAGTAATGAATCAGTTATATAAAGAAGAGTTCAATCAAAACTAAGGAAAGAGAAGGTCATTGAGTAAACTATATGCAATAAAGTAAAAAAAAATAAATAAATAAAGGTCGATACACTGTATAAAATAAAGTTAAACATAAAGAAAGGCATGACAAACCACTCCCCAACTCCATAACACAAGGTCAGGGTCAGGGTCAGGGTCAGGTCATGTACTAACTTATACTTCATCAATTATTGCATAACTATAAAGTTAAGTTAAGTTAGGTTATGTAAGGTTAGGTTAAGTTAGGTTAGGTAAGGTTAGGCAAGGTTCAGTAAGGTTAGGTTAGGTTAGGTTAGGTGTGTGTCAAGGTGAGATCAAGTACTAACTTATACTTCATCACGTGTAAGTTAGGCAAGGTTAAGTTAGGTGTGTGTCAAGGTTAAGTTAGGTTAGGTTAAGTTAAGTTAGGTGTGTGTCAAGGTCAAGGTCAAGTACTAACTTATACTTCATCACGTGTAAGTTCCACATCTTCATCAGTTCCTTTTCTCCTTCATTCACGTCCGAGAACTCATCAATCATCATCTGAGTCTTCTGTCGCACCCACTCGGAGTCATGTTCACCCTCACTGTCCTCGTCCAACTCATGGGGCTGGATGGGCAGGCAGGTCATGGTGTGGTGGTACAGCCTGGAGGGGAGGAGGAGGGGAAGGGGGAGGAGGAGGAGGAGGAGGAGGAGGAGGAGGAGGAGGAGGAGGAGGAGGAGGAGGAGGAGGAGGAGGTAATGTTATGTTATTTTATGTTAGCCAAAGCTTTCCATACCAAATCATAAAGTTAAGAGACTGCTTTATAAGATAACATTTAACACCCTTTCAAAATAACAATAATAATAATAATAATAATAACGATTGAACATATCTAGAAATATTTAAAACTTAACACAACAACAACACACACACACACACACACACCCTTACCTATTATGACCTAAAATATACGAGCGCGGTAAATCAAAGTCATCGTCCTGCTCCAAAAACTCCGAGAGGGAAGGTTTAGGTCTTTTAGGTCTGCACACCAAGACCGAGGTGGTGGGTGTGCGCCGAGTGGGACCAGACCGGGAGAACGCGAACCCGGCCGGAAGTGCTACCAGGTCCTGTGGGTTGCCGGCGTAGGACCCATCGTAACACTCATTGAGGGACACGTCAATTCTTGCTCCTTTAGGGTGCGGCTGTGTGGAGGAGGATGGGGGGGTGGGGGGGGGGTAAAAATGGTGGATTATTAATGTGATAATGTAATAATAATAATAAAAAATCAGCAACAAAACAGCAATCATTGGAAAAAAATAATAAAATAAATAAATAAACTAAAAAAAATAGCCTTAACCATAACCTAACCTAACACTTACAACATAGGTGAACGAGAACCTTGCGTGGCACAGCTTGAGGTGTTTGAGCAGGGAGTAGAGAGCCATGCAGTTAAGGGAACACCAAGGGCAGTGGAAGTCCCGGCGAGCCTCGGTTTGCTGGCGGCTGTTGTTGTTGTATACAAACTGATACAACACTAGCTGGGGCGCCTCTGGGCTGGCCACTCCTGCAGGGGGACAAGGGGGTGTTAGGGAGGATTCAAACACATTATATATATCACAGAGAACCATTGAAAAACACATCCAAACACTAGGGGGGGAGGGAGGGGGGGGGGAAGAAGAAAAAAAAAATACAGGTTAGGCTAGGCTAGGTTAGGTTGAACCAACGCACCCTCACCCCACACTTACCCTGTGGCCGAGGTTTGGTTGAGGTGCTATTAGCTAACACAACATCCAGGGGTTTAAGAGGCTGGAGGCGAGGGCGTTCAGGGGTCGGATTAGAAGTTTCATTAGTCCAATTCAACGTAAATTTCAATACTGGGATATGGTTAAAAATACCATCTAGCTTAAGAGTGCTAATTGTCTCCCAACCAGCGGCTTTTTTTGGGCTTGAACGGCATAGGGGGAGAGAGTCGTCCTCCCCCCCCCCGGCCTGCAACTCAAGGACCAGCTCGTAGTGTCCCGGGGTGAGGAGGGAGCGGCCGTGGCGGTCAAACATCACTAGTTCCCCGCAGTATGTTGAGCCCATGCCACCGTTGGATGCGTCCCCGTTCTGTGTGACTGTGCTGTTGTTGTTGTTGTTGTTGTTATTGTTGTTGTTGTGGTTGTTGTTGTTGTTGGCTATGTTGGTGTCCTGTGCGTCCTGGGATGAGCTGCGGCTGATTCTGCGCCGCTTCATCAGGGGCTCACCGGCTTGCGGCGGGGGGGGAGTAAATAAAATAATAATAAATAAATAATACAAAAAATAAAAAAAGTATCGGCAAGGAATAATGACCACATGAAAACCTCAGAGAATTATAAAATTACTGCTCAATAAAAAAATAAATATATATATAAATCATCACACAGTTGCATAAGAAAACATATAAGGAGATGGATATATAAAATGTCAAAAATTTACACCCACCCACACACACACACTCACCATTCTCCTGGTCATGTACAAGTGTGACTCGGAACACCATGACGTAAGACTTGACCTGATGTCCGTTGCTCCAGGTGTAGTTATGTGTAGGGATGCTTAGGGTCGCGTGGCACCTCCCCCCACCCCCCCCTCCTCCTCCACCACCACCACCGCTGCCGCTGCTGCTCTCCACTGGGTTAATGCAAACATCCTGGGTACCAACGGCCATCTTGGAACGCGGGAACAAATAAGGTAAGTTTCCTCGGTAATGTGAAAAACTAGACAAATATAGATACGGAGACAGGACCGCACACACACACACACACACACACACACACACACACACACACACACACACACACACACACACACGCACACACACACACACACACAAACACCTACGTCCGTGAGAGGTGTGGTTGATTCTTTGCGCTTCTTGTGGCACATCTTGACTATGATTGTTTCCACCCGAGCCACATCCCCGGACACACCCTCCACTGCGGGATGCGACACACCATCAGCCAGGGCAAAGGTAGTGAAGGGAGGTGATAAAGATAGGAATAGAGATAAATGGCAAGGCTGGTAATAAAAGATACAAATAGAGAGAAAGACAAGTAAATGGGAATAATGATAAAAGAGTAAACACACAATTGTACTTAGATGTTTATGAAAAACTATACACACACACACACACACACACACACACACACAGGGAGGTGATAAGTGATAAAGATGCAAGTAGAGATGAACACATAAGTAAATGGGAATAAAGATCAATAGACATAGACAGGAATAAAGAGAAACAAACATAGATGGGAATATAAAGACAAAACACACAATCGTACTAAGATGTAACGTTGTTTTGGTTTATTAAAGCTGGGGGAAAAGAAGTGAGAAAAAAAGAAAGAAATATATATAGAGATAAATTCTACACACACACACACACACACACACACACACAGAGACATACGTACAAACACCTAACCTAACCTCATACTTACACTTGTCGTCATGGAAGCCAGTGAAGGCAATGTTGAGGTAGCTGGCCGGCCTCTCCCCTTGCCTCTCACTCCTCTGGGTCACCTGCAAAAGTTAACACACTCTCTATATTATAACCTAACTATATGTAAAATTATAACCTAACTACTGTTTGAAATATAGCGTCTTAGGTTAGGTTAGACATACAAAACGGTGAGTGTGAGTGAGTACCTTATCCAGTAGTCCATCGAGTTTAAAAGCGAATCTGTTCTTGTGGCTGCGGCTCATTCTTCCTCTCATGTAGTAGAGTGTTCTTTGAAGGAAGATGGGCTGAAAACACACCAAGGTTACGCATCAAGAGTACTGGTGTGGGTGGGTGTGTGTGTGTGTGTGTGTGTGTGTGTGTGTGTGTGTGTGTGTGTGTGTGTGTGTGTGTGTGTGTGTGTATGTGTGTGTGTGTGTGTGTTGGAGGGCCATGTAGCTGTCCTCTATATAAAGTCGTAGAATTATTGTATGTAAATAAAAAAACTTTATTATGTTCGTTAGATGGTTTATATATGAAACAAACTTAGTAATCTGTGTTAAATCGTGAAACATATTATAATAAAAAATTTTTTAAAAATTGAATAATAATCGTTAAATCCTTATACATATATATTTAAGTCAGAAAAAGTGAATAAATAAAAATGACAATAATTAAGGTTTGTTCTAATGATAGTAATAATAATAATAATAATAATAATAACTTAATAATAACTTAAACAAATAAATCAAATCAAACAGTACATACTAACTGAGAAAAACTTATAGCCAGACATAATACAAATTCACGAGTGTGCTTACTGTATTAGGAAAGAAATAATAATAATAACAAAAAAATACTGATAAAACTCTATTAAATAATAACTTTACTTACACTCAGTACATTCCTGGACCTGAGATACCGATAAATCTGCGTCGGCTCTGAAAAAACAAGTGTCAGAAATACCCGTTACTTAACATACTTCACGTTGATCCACTTACTACTTATACACACTTAAATACTTATCTGATACTGGTTACTTAAATTACTTCCTTAAACCACTGACTATAACTTTTACTTATAATTACTGTTAGTCACACTTATACACTTACCTAATACTGGTTACTTAAATTACTTCACCCTGAACCACTTATACTTATCTAATATCCGTTAATTAAATGGACCACTTACTATTTATATTTATTGATAGTCACACTTATATTTATTTAATACTGGTTACTTAAATTACTTTACACTAAACCACTCAAGAGGGTGAGAGAAAGAAGGGATGAGGTGTGAGATAACTAGGGTGAGGAAAATAAGGTGAAAGATAAATAGTAAGACAATAAATAAAGGGAGAATAGGGTGATATGGAAATAGGGTGAACAGGGTGACGAGTGATAAGGGAGAATAGGGTGGAAGATAACAAGGGTGAAACATAACTAAGGTAAACAGATGAATAGGGAGAATAACGGTTAAAATAGGGTGTAAATAGGGTGGTGGTGACACATGACATACTCTCAAAAGCTTGTAGGAACAATTCATGGTCGGCGTTCATCTCGTGGCCTTGTTTATCGCCCCCCATCGACTCCTTCTTCTTCTGTGGCATGTTAGCAGCTCACCCTTCCAACTAGCACTCCGCCGCCTCAATAATAACGAGGAAATTACCACTTTTATGCCTTTGTTTATATTGTTTACCGCGCAATCCATCCGCCATGACAACTACCACGACGGACTGTCCCCTAGCTACTTATTTATATAGTTTTATGTCGTTATTCTAGGTTTTATTTATTGTTATGATGTTCTTTTGTGTTTTTGTTATTGATGTTGGTGTATAGTAAGGTGTTTTTTGTTTATATATAGCTTTGTTTGCCTTCCAATCCGAAATTGAAGATATTCCTGCGTCTCCCGCGTTTATAAATGACTGTCCAGATGCGCAATGTTATGGCTTCCCCTCGGATTATATAATTATTTCCCCTCATTCATATACTCCTCCCTTGCTTTTTCAATCCTTATTCATTCATTATTAACTCCTTCACCTTATCCTTCCATCCTACATCTATCCTTCTATCCTTTTCCTATGATCCTTAATTTTATTCGTATATGTTTTATTATTTCCCTTCATCCATATACTTCCCTCCTAGCTTATTTAATCCTTATCTATCAATTATCAACAACTTTTCATCCATTTACTCCTTCACCCTATCCTTCTATCTTCATCTATCCTTCCTCTCCTCCTATGACCATTGATTTTGTTCATATTTATTTAATTCACTAATTCTTCACTATTATTTATCTCTATATGACTAAAATACTTTAATTATGTTATATTTTTCATCCATTCCGTAACACTACAGGAAAAAGAAAATATACACAAGGAAATGCTGGAATGAGTAGAAGAATTATATAGATAAATGCATTTTCTACACATCCTATCCTTTATTTTTCCTCTACGTTGTTTTTATTTCCATGTTAATAGTACTATGTGTTTTCCTCGCGTCACTTGATAGGATTTAGTGTTATAATTGTTTAAAATGATGTAAAGAGACAGATGGCAACACTTCATATTTGCGCGGGAAAGAACTGTCATCAGGATACCCATATCCCTATTACCTCTACCCTATATAATAATGACAAAATATAGTATTACTAGAACAATTATTTGTTTATTTCATGTTTAAAGTTTTGTAAGGATATTTTGGTAGGATTTAATATCAGTTTTAATATAAATATTTAACCAATTCGTCTATTTATCGAACATGTTATAGTGATGGGAGTTCCGACTCTTTTCTGGTAGCCGATTCTTTCGTTCTCGTTCACTTAATAGAGCCGGCTCTTTCGGCTCTCAAATACTTTTTTATAAAGTAGTTCCACATATTCTGTTTATAGCATTTATAATTTAGAAGGAAGCCGCAGGTAGCGTGAACTTGACGACGGCAGCGGCATATTTCTTTTATTTTCTTTGAAGACAATAAAACAGAAAACCAATTTTTAAGGATGGCTTGAGTAAAAATACGTAAAAAAATATCCCACTTGTTGCCAGACCCTGTAAAGAAGACAGTAGGAGATTGATTTGAAGCGTGTAAAAGTGTAAGGAGTGCATACTGTTATGTAGGTAATGGTAGAAGCTGTCTTTAGAGGGCAGGCTGCAGCTGCTCTCTTGTGTAAATGAGACACTAAGGGGACCGGGAATCTCATGAAAATTGTTACAATGATGTTTTAGGTCATGCTGAACACAAATCAGGACTTATTATCATCATTACCCCCTTTTTTAACCCCTTGCCCGCCTTTAACCCCTTCAGGTATAGGGTAGAAGGTTATTTGCTACTGCCGTTAAAACTGTTTGTTATACACGAAAACTCTTTAAACAAATTATACTGTAAATTGGACTATCTAAAAGTTTTATTGAAGTCATTTTTCGCGTATCTGTGACGGTAAGGAATTTTTTATTTTGTGGTCCGAAAATGTCCACCAAAATTGAGGTCGAATAATTTTTTGCCCTTTTACTACGAAACTATTACTCTTACAGGAAAAAGGATTAGAAACAAAGTTATGCAGCTTGAAAAGATCTATCGATTGAAGTCATCACCTTTCCAATATCTATTATACCTTAGGAGAAAAGTTAATTATTGTGAACAAAATTAATGTTTTCTTTTTTCAATTTTTACATCTATACATATGTTCCAATTCCATATCACTATAGCTCAAAAGAACGGGCGTGTCCTGCTCTTTCTTTTATATTCCATACTCTTTTTACATAAACCTCATAGTTTTTTAGTTATTTCAAAATACATGATTTCTGCCAAAAAATCTAAGGTGGTACCCTTGGAAATTTCATGAAAATTTTCACACCTCGGAATTTCCTGAAAATTTGTACATAAAGGTTTTATGTCATACTGAACACGAATTTGGACTCAGTTTCATCATTACTATAATAGCAAACATTAAAAAAAAAAAAAAAAAAAAAAAAAAATGTAATTATTTCTCACCTTTACCTTTGATTTATGGAGACAAGGACTATAAACTATTTATTCAAGGCTTATTCCTAATGTTTCGTAATGTTATCTCAATTACTTGACATTGTTCACTATGTAGAATTCCGCCCTCTGAGAGCACAGTCAAGGTGGGCCTCCGCTGTGCCCAGGCCACTTTGCAAAGTAGCACACAAAGTAGGCACAGCGGAGGCCCAACTCGCTGACAGATAGGCGGAACAGCTGGGATGCAAACTTTGCATCCCAGCTGTTCCGCCTATCTGTCAGCGAGTTGGGGGCATTGTTGGGCTATCCTGGTTGTTGTTGTTGGTGTTTAGGGGTGTGACGGTCTATTAGACCCTTCTCGCCCTGGTGGTGTCCTGCGAGGTTATCACAGGCGTGGTAGGTAACCGGTATTCCTGAGGGCAGCGCAGGTGAGGTGGATGACAGCAGATTGTGGTGAGGGATGCACTCCCACCGCCCCCAGCCGAGGCCTACGTTAATGTAGGCCTCGCCCCAGCAGGGTGGGCAGGTCCAAGGTGGTGATGTTTAGGGCGAGGAGTTGGCTTCTTAGAAGTATTCGGTGGGAATACGAGCGAGGACACTGCAGCATGAAGTGTTCGATTGTTTCCTATACATTGCTGCACCAGGGACAGTAAGGATCGGGTGACAGGCGTGGTAGGTATAAGTGAGCCGAGAGTCGTGTGTGTCCAAGGCGGAGTCGGGCTAAAGTGGCATCTAAAACTCGGCACGTTTGCCTTATCCATGAATTATAACATTAAAACCTCGGTAAAATTTTACATCTTCACCATAATGGCGTTTGTTTACGTCTGTGTCTCACCTCTGCTCCTCGTCCAACTCGTTACTTTTGGTTATAGAGAACATTTGATAGCTTCTAAATTAATGTAACCAATCCTAACCTAAACCTACATTGACAAATAACAGAACCTTGTTCAAACCAAACTAAACTTTATTTTTCGAAGAGGTCTCACAGAAAACATTGAATATCTCACAAACTAAGAATTTGCGACTGAAATGTAATTAAGAAAACCTCAAAATGCATCAGTTAATGCATAAATATAACCCTGAATTATCTAGAGCGTTATGGTGAAGGTGTAAAATAATACCAAAACCTATTATAATTATGTTACTTTAGGTTAAGTTATTACTTAATTACGTGGGTGTTACCTGTTCCTAACCTAACCTAACCTAACCAAACCTAACCAAACATTAATTACAACTCTTACAACTCCATAAGGCGTGAGGATGTCGATGCCTCCGCTAGCATCCGTCATCCCTTGGGAGCAGGTGTGTAGGATGCTGGAGAAGGTGCAAGGGGAGGTGAGGATGAAGAAGAAAGAAATGCTGCTCAAATTCATCTCACATTTTAGAGAATTACATCAGAAGAAACTACAACGAGAACCTAATTGTGTGAGTGTGTTTGTTTGTTTGTTTGTGTGTGTGTGTGTTTGTTTGTTACTATATTATTGGTTTGATATGTATTATATTTTGTCATGCATCTTTTTTCTTGTCTTTTATTATCTTTTCTCCTCTTTTTTTTCCCTGCACTCTCTCACTCTTTCTTCCCCTTTTTTTTTTTCCCATTACAGGCCAACACTTTTTTCCCTATTTCAGGCCAACACTTTTTTCCCCATTTCAGGCCAACACTTTTTTCCCCATTTCAGGCCAACACTTTTTTCCCCATTACAGGCTGATACTTTTTTCCCTGTGATGCGAATCCTGCTGCCGGGGCTTGACAGGGCGCGAGGAGCCTATGGGGTGAAGGAGAGAAGGCTGGCGGATTTATATATAAGGATCTTAGGCCTACGAAAAGATGGAAATGATGCGCAGAAACTCATTAACTTTCGGTATGTTTGTGTGTTCGTGTGTGTGTGTGTGTGTGTGTGTGTGTGTGTGTGTGTGTGTGTGTACGTGTGTGTGTGTGTGATACAAATAAATATATGAATTAGATAAATAGATTAACTAAAACTGAACTAGGTGAATAAATAAATGAAACAAACTAGATAAATATAACTAAACTCAATTAAATTAAATAACTGAACTAAACTTAACTAAATAAATAAATAAAATAAACAATGAATAAGTAAATAAAATAAACTAGATCCATAAAATAAATAGATAAAGTCAGTCAATAAATATAACGTTTTACACATATACCAAACCTAACCTAACCAAACCTAACCTTAACCTAACCCTAACCTCACCTCACCTCACCCTACCCAACCTCACCCAACCTCACCTCACCTTCCCTCCCCAACCCAACCCAACCCAACCCAAACCAACCCAAACCAAACCAAACCAAACCAAACTAAACCTAACCTAACCTCCCCAAACCCAATCTAACCTAACCCAACCTAACCTCCCCTCCCTTCCCCTCCTTAGTAAGCCCAAGATGTCCGGCGGGGGGGAGTGTGGTGACTTCCCTGAGGTGGCTTATTACGTGTTGAGGAGCAGGTGTTTGGGTGGAGGCAAGCTTTTTCTACAAGACGTGGATCAAGAACTCACTTCCATTGCAGAGAACCACGCTGCTAAGAAACATGGTGTGTGTGTGTGTGTGTGTGTGTGTGTGTGTGTGTGTGTGTGTGTGTGTGTGTGTGTGTGTGTGTGGATATGTGTGTTTGTTTCGGATAATGGATTGTGGATAATTGGACCTCTGTGATTTCTTTAAATGAATGAATATATAAATTAAAGAAGGAAATGATAATAAATAATACAATAAATGATAATCGAATAGATAGATAGTTGGGATAATAGTAATAATTTAATGAATAGAATATGATAGAGAATGAAAAATATTATTAATGTATAAACTAAATAGTAACTTTTATCCACACACACACACACACACACACACACAGATGCAGTTGAGCACTCCTTACTGGTGATGTTAAATGGAATGTCGGCCAAGGAACAGAAATGGCTGCTTCGCGTTCTATTAAAAGACATGCGTTTGGGTCTCGGACAAACAGCCATCTTCAACACCTGGCACCCGGATGCTAAGGATTACTACGATGTCACTAATAGTCTAGAAAAGGTTAAAAAAAAATAAATATAAAAAATTCTTCGTATATGTGTAAATATATATTGAAGAAGAAAAAAGTTATATTGTTGTTATTATTATTATTATTTTTTTTTATTTAATGCCCATCCATACTTCTATCCACTCTTCATATTTTCCCATCTCCCTTCCATCCATCCCATATCTCCCTTCCCTTCCTTCCTTCCTTCCTTCCTTCCTTCCTTCCTTCCTTCCTTCCTTCCTTCCCTCCCCTTCCTTCCCTTCCATCTTCCTTCCATCCCTTCAATCCCTTTCATCTCACATCCTTCTCTTCCATCCCTTCCTTTCTTTATGTCTCTTCCATCTCCCTTCCACCCCTTCCCATCCACCCACCCATCCATCCGCTCCCCCCACAGGTGTGCAGAACCCTCCAAGACCCCTCCATCCGCCTGCATGAGGTTGACGTAACACTGTTCTGCCCGTTCCGCCCAATGCTGGCTCAGCGGGCAGTGTTGGAGAAGGTGGAGGCACAGATGAACCACCGGGTGTACTATGCGGAGACCAAGTTTGATGGAGAACGCTCACAGATCCACAAGAAAGGCGGAGACTATAAGTACTTCTCAAGGTAAAGAAATAGTGGAGATTATGTGTGTTTTTGAAGGTAAAGAAAATGTGATCATAAGTATAGGTAAAGAAAGTATTGTTATAAGTATTTTTCAAGGTAATTAAATAGTGGAGATTATTATAAGTATTTTTCAAGGTAATTAAATAAGTGAATGAAATGATAAGTAATTCGATGAAAAATGAAGTATATACTGTTCCAGGTAGATATAATATATATGAATTCGTTTTTTTATTTAAGGAGTCAAGACAAAAAAAACAAAACAAAAAAACCATAATTTCAACCTTCACAGAAAAAAATACATGCACACACGAAAAAAAAAACAGACATACACACAAACACACACACACACACACTAACAATTACCAAAAATAAAAGCCCGTACATAATTTCAGGAACGGTTTCGACTTCACGAGTAACTTTGGAGGTGACCGACACAGCGGCTTGTTCACCCCCCACCTGCACCCTCAGCTTGGGGGGGCGGGGGAGGTGATACTGGACGGGGAGATGGTAGGCTGGAACAAGACTCTCCGGACCATAGTGAGCAAATGTACGGAAAGGGTGTGTGTGTGTGTGTGTGTGTGTGTGTGTGTGTGTGTGTGGGTGTGTGTGTATGTGTGTTTCCTCTCGTCTTTTTTCCCCTTTTTCATTCTATTTTAAGTATGTTGTATATCTCTTCATTCACTATTAATTAAGACTTAAATTATATGTATCTCTCTCTCTCTCTCTCTCTCTCTCTCTCTCTCTCTCTCTCTCTCTCTCTCTCTCTCTCTCTCTCTCTCTCTCTCTCTCTCTCTCTCTCTCTCTCTCTCAGGTGAGCTAATGGACGTGAAACACCTGAAGGAGGAAGGTAATTGGCAGGTGTGCTTCTGTGCCTTTGATATTCTCCTTCTAAATGGCAAGGTGAGAAACCATTATTATTATTATTATTATTATTATTGTTGTTGTTTTTGTTATTGTTATTATCATTATTATTATTATTATTATTATTATTATTATTATTATTATTATTATTACTCTTTTGTCTTTTTGCATATTATAAAAAAATGTTGATTCTACTTTATTTACTGTGGTATAAATAACTTTTTTCACACACACACACACACACACACACACACACACACACACACACACACACACACACACACACACACACACACAGGTCCTCACCAACAAGCCTCTATCCGAACGCTTGGAGATTCTGAGGTCAGTGGTCAAGCCGCTGGAAGGTCGGGTGGTCATCTCTGCCACTACTAAGGTCAAGTCAAGGTCAGTACACACACACACACACACACACACACACACACACACACACACACACACACACACACACACAATCAGAAGAGTAAGCTAGTTGTATATATATTAATGCTTATATATTTTTTTTTTTGTGTGTGTGTGTGTTGACTGTATCTGAACTTATTTATTTATATGTGTGTGTGTCTTTACAAGTGTGTATTTCTATATGTGTGTGTGTGTGTGTGTGTGTGTGTGTGTGTGTGTGTGTGTGTATGTGTGTGTATGTATGTGTGTGTTGCCTGCAGCGCCATCTACACCTACAGGGATGAGGTTGTGTCTGCGTTGAACGTCGCCATAGACAGTCGTGAGGAAGGTGTGGTGTTGAAGGACCCGGACAGTGTGTACCAGCCAGCCTCACGCAAGGCTGGCTGGATCAAAGTCAAGCCTGAGGTGAGGAGAGACACTTATGTTAACCTTTATACACTTAAATTAACCTTTCTACACTTATGTTAACCTTTATACACTTATATTAACCTTTCTACACTTATGTTAGCCTTTCTACACTTATATTAAACTTTCTACACTTAAATTAACCTTTCTACACTTATATTAATCTTTATACACTTAAATTAACTTTTCTTATTTACTTTCTATCTACCTTTAACAGTTTTTTTTCTCTCCTCTCCTCCTCCTCTCACTTTCTTTCTAATCTCGTGTAAATCAACCTTCCTAGACTTAGATTAATCTTTTGAGACTTAAATTAACCTTTATGCACTTAGATTAACCTCTCAAATTTATTTTCTATCTTTCTTAAGTAGTTTTTTCCTCTCTCCTCACCTCCTCTTCCTCTCAAATTAACTTCTCGAGTTTACTTTCTATATGTTTTTTTTACTCTTATTGTAGTAAATTAAGTAACTTTAGTGCTAATGGTGAAGTAATAGTTTCAGAGTGAAGAATATGGAACACTCTGACTAATTTACTTTTGTTACATCACACACTCATAACATAATCATACAATAACCTCACCATCAGTGTGCCTGTGATCGCTAGCAGCCAGACAGGCCCTCTAAGCCGGTGATAATATTTCTTTGTTTTAAGCCTTCCCTACTCCCACTCCCTAGAGAGGAGGAGGGCAAGAGGGGATATGATTGAGGTTTTCAAATGGGTAAAAGGAATTAATAAGGGAGACATTGATCAGGTTTTAGAAATTAGTAGTCCGGATAGGACACATGGAAATGGGTACAAAGTCGAAAAAACTTTGATTCAGGACAGACATAGGTAGATATTGGTTCACTAACAGAGTGGTGAACGATTGGAATAGGCTGGGTAGACACGTAGTAATTGGTGAGTCAATAGGTAGCTTTAAAAGACGGTTGTATCAGGGTATGGATAGGGATGACGGGTGGGATGGCTAAATATTGGAATATTCTAAGGGTGAGGGACAAGGAACTGCCTCGTGTAGGTCATCAACTGGCCTCTTGCAGTCTCACCAATTCTTATGTTCTTATGTTCTTATGTCTTGCAGCTTTTTATTCTCTCTCTAACACTCTCTCTCCCTCCCCAGTACGTTGACTCCTTAGTACCGGAGCTTGACCTTGTAATTCTTGGTGGGTTCTATGGGAAAGGCAGCCACCAAGGGGCACTCTCACACTTCCTGCTGGGGGTGGCCGTGCCCTCAGAGGAACCTGGTAAGTGTGAGTGTGTGTGTGTGTGTGTGTGAATTTTTTTTTGCCTCTGTAATACAACAAATACAAACTAAAATAATAATAATGATAATAATAGTAATAATGATAATAATGCAACTTATTGATCTTAGAAAATGCACAAATAAAAATACAATTCATACAGACTAAAAAAAACAAAACAAAATAAAAACAATAATACAAACTAGTCATAAAAAAAAATGAAATAATGATACAACTCAAACTAATAAAAAAAAAAAAATAATAATAATCACCACCTGCCCCCCAAAAAACGCAATCCAAACGGAAAATAAAAAAACCAAACATAACATCATCCGCACCAATCATCCACACCAATCATCCGCAGGAGTGAAGCCGCGTCTCTTCCACTCGTTCAGCCGCGTTGGGTCCGGATACACGGTGGATGAGCTGCAGGAGTTGGTGGAGAAGCTGAGGCCACACATCCGCATCCGGCAGCCATCCAGCGTGTGTGTGGGCAGGGAGAAGGCCCCGGATGTGTGGGTGGACCCGTCTAAATCATTTGTGGTGCAGGTGTGTGTACGTGTGTGTGTGTGTGTCTGTGTGTGTGTGTGTTGTGTGTGTGTGTGTGTGTGTGTCTGTGTGTGTGTGTGTGTGTGTGTTTACTATTAACCATAACGAAACATATGACCCATTTTAAATCCCCGTATATCACAATGACCTTTATGTATCACTGTGACCTCTGTGGTGTGTGACAGTGACCTCTATAGTGTGTCACTGTGACCTCTGTGGTGTGTGTTGCAGGTGAGGGCGGCTGAGGTGGTTAAGAGTGACCTGTACCGGACGGGGGTCACACTCCGCTTCCCAAGGGTGGAGAGAGTGCGTTACGACAAGCCGTGCCACCAAGCACTCACTACTACTGAACTCAAACAGCTGGTGCAGGTGTGTGTGTGTGTGTGTGTGTGTGTAATGCTGTGAGTGTTTGGGAGGAGGAGGAGGAGGAAGAACAGCTATTAAAACCTAACTTGACCTAACCCAACTTAACCTGACTCAACCTAATCTGACCTCACTTGACCTTTGACCCGGTACAGGAGGCGAGTGGTAAGCTGGCCTTGAAGCACTGTGGGGATGACCTTGGCGAGGGGAAGGGCACGAAGAGGAGGGCAGTAGCAAGGGTCGACGGGCCCGTCCTTACCCCCACACTTCCGTCCGTGCTGATGTCTCCTCTGCTGTCAAGGTGAGGAGGAGGAGGAGGAGTTGAGGAGAGGAGAGGTGAGGAGAGAATAGGTAAGGAGAGGGTAGGTAAGGAAAAGAGAGGAGAGGAGAGGAAAGGAAAGGTAAGGTAAGGTAAGGTAAGGTAAGGTAAGGTAAGGAGGAAAGAAAAGGAAAGGAAACATGCATACATACACACATAAAAAAATGGTGAATATACATACTTTTTCATAACTTTTCCTTATTTAACGTACATACACTCACACACACACGCACACACAAAAAAAGAAGAGAGATATAAGTGTTTTACTACTACATATTTACATTTATTTATTCCTATTATTTTTTCCAGAAAGACGAGATATTTGGTGGTCTGGAGATGTGTGTGATGAGTGGAGACACGGAGATAAGCAAACAAGGGCTGGAAACTATGGTGGTGGAACATGGAGGAAGTCTTACCCAACACCCAGGTCATTTATACTAATTTTCTTATATATATTTTATGTTTTGAACCTATGACGCCAATAGATTTTTCGCCCATTAGTAGCACACACACCTAACCTAACCTAACCTAACCTCACCCTTCACCCACAGGTCCAAACACCCACTGCATCGTCAGCAACACCACATCCGTCCGCGTCAACAGCTACATCCACTCATCCAAACACAATGTCGTCCGTCCCTGTTGGGTGATCGGGTCGTGCTCCAGTGGCCGCCTCCTCCCCTGGGGCCCCCTCGACGTCCTGCACCTCAAGGAGAAGGAGCAGCACCTGATGGAGGAGCTGTTTGACCAGTTTGGAGATAGTTATACAGAGCCAACGTGTGGAGTGACGCTAAGAAGGGTGATGGAGGGCATGGCGGAGGAGGTGTGTGGTTGTAATTCACTGTACAGTCTGCTGCTGGTCTCTCGAGACAGCCGGCCTTCCCCCTATGGAAAGAGCTCAGAGCTCATACTGACCAATCTTTGGGTTAGACCGAGACCACTCACACACAACACACCGGGACAACAAGGTCACAACTCCTCGATTTACATCCCGTACCTACTCACTGCTAGGTGAACAGGGGCTACACGTGAAAGGAGACACACCCAAATCATCTCCGTCCGCCCAGGGGATCGAACCCTGGCCCCCTCAGTTGTGAGCTGAGTGCGCTAACCACTATGCTAGCGGACGTTGTGTGTGTGTGTGTGTGTGTGTGTGTGTGTGTGTGTGTGTGTGTGTGTGTGTGTGTGTGTGTGTGTGTGTGTGTGTGTGTGTGTGTGTGTGTGTTATTGGTGTAGGTTAGGTAGGTAAGTGTGTTCTGTTCTCCTGTGTTGGTGATCTCTATGGATTCTTTTCATACAAGACCAGCATCACCAAGTTAAAGTTAATAAGGGTTATTTTCATTGGTTTTAATAGGTTAATAAGGGTATAATTGGGTTTGATATTATAGTAATCAGAAAACTGAGTCCAGATTCGTGTTCAGCATGCCTCAAAACACTAATGTACCAATTTTCTTGAAATTTGGAGGTTTCAAAATTTTTCATAAAATTGTTAAGGGTACCCCCTTAGGTTTTTTTGTGGAAATCATGTTTCTTTAAATAACTCAAAAAGTATGAGGTTTACGTAAAAAAGGTATAGAATAGTAAAGATAGAGCAGGAGTTGCTTGTTCTTTTGAGCTATAGTTAAATGGAATTAGAATGTAATTAATGAGTATATAACACTTTTGTGTTTTGGACAAAACTTGAATATTTTTTCTAATTATCTCCAAAACCATGGTACATATTGGAAAGCTGATGGCACCATCTTATATAGCATACTAAACTCCATATATTTGCTTCTATGCGTTTTTCCTGTAGAATTATTATTTATGTAGTAAAATGGCAAAAACATTTTTGTCGTCAATATCAGCCGGAAATTGTCAGGCTTCTAAATCCAAAATCCACTTCCGTCACAGAAATCTGAACAAAACATGTGAACAAATACTATACATCAAACAACACACAATGAAACTTATCAAGGAAAATATACTTGTACAATCAACAGACTGGCCGACAAAAACGACAAAAAAAAATAATAAAAATAAATAAATAAAATCCCCCAATAATTCAAATAAACAGTTATATACAATTAACTAAACAACCTTAACACATTGTACTGTATATAACTGTCCTTGCTTACCCTGCCACACCCTTGCAGGCTTGGCGGCCCCTGTCAGCGGAGGAGATGTGCGAGATGGACGAGAGGCTGTGTGAACTGGGGGACTCAAGGGCAATGTTCAGGAGGGTGACGGCAGCCTTTGTGAGTGTGTGTGTGTGTGTGTGTCTGTGTGTGTGTGTGTGTGTGTGTGTGTGTGTGTGTGAATATACTGGGAATTATTATGTTTTGTTTTGTATGTGAGTAAGTTTGGTATGTCTATCTTTTTTTTTTTTCTTTCTCTCTCGCTCTCTCTCTCTCTCTCTCTCTCTCTCTCTCTCTCTCTCTCTCTCTCTCTCTCTCTCTCTCTCTCTCTCTCTCTCTCTCTCTCTCTCTCTCTCTCTCTTCTGTGTGTTTCTTTTATTCCTATCTGTCTTGTATTCTTCTTCATCTCTTTTCCATTGGTATTAATAACTGTTCTCTCTCTCTTTTTTTTCTCTTCCTTCTATCTTCTCTTCTTCCTCTCTTTCATTTGCCTTGTTAACTCTCCTCTCTTTATCCCCCATTCTACTTTATCTCCTTTCCTTCCTTTCTCTTAACTTTCTTCTATCTCTCTATCTGTGTCTTTTCCTCCTATCTGTCTCCTCTTCTTCCTATCTTCTATTTTTATTATTAACTCTTCTATTTCCTCTACTTCCATCTCCTCTTCTTCCTCTCTTTCCTTCACTCAATCTTCTCTCCTCTCCTTCGTCTTTTTCCTACACTCCATCTGCTCTTCTTCCTCTCTTTCCTTCAATCCATCTCCTCTTCTCTCCTTCCTCTCTTTCCTCCACTATCTTCTCTCCCTTCCTTCCTTCTCTCCCTTCTCTCCACCTCTCCCTTTCTTCCTTTCCTCCACCTCTCCCTTCCTTCCTTCCCTCCACCTCTCCCTTCTCTCCACCTCATCCCATCCCTTCCTTCCACCTTCTTCAGCATGAGGTGGATGAGGATAAGGTTGCAGCCCTCACCCTAAGGCTCCACGGGGGAATAATCACCCGCTCATCCACCTCTGCCACCCACCTTATTACCGGGTGAGTGTTAAGGTTGTGTTATTTATTTATTTTTATTTATCAGTATTTTTTGAGGCTTATTTTTTATATATATTTATTTGATTTTTCGTTTATTCGTTCGTTTATTGTTTTAGTTTTTCATTGGAAGTTACGAGATAATATGTATCGATTTATCTTTTTTATTATGCATATTTTTTATTAGATTATTATTATTTATTTATTTTTTTTTACGTTGTTTGATTGTAATTAAAGAAGTGTTTTTGACATGCTTGTTCAACCTGTTTTCTCTCCCCAGCAAAGAGAGGAAATTACGATACTTTATTTATAGATATTTTACTTATGCTGTTTTATTATTATTTTGTTTTTGACGTCATTTCATTTTCTTTACATGCTTGTTTATTTATTTATATTTTTGGATCTATTAATATATTTATTTTTTATTCCAGTGAAGAGAGCAAGGTCCGAGCGAGTGAGCTTGAGGGCCGCCACCTGGTCACCTGTGATTGGATATTGGAAAGTGTGGAGCGCGGGAAGAGACTGGAAGAAAGACTGTATATGCCTAAACTAATTAAATGAATAAGTTAACTGACTGACTGACTGACTGACGAACTGGTTTATGTGTTTTCTCAATTATTAATTAAAATTTCAACATCACCTTTCTTCCTTCTAATCAGTAAATTTTCCTTAAGTGTCTCCAAGTTTCAATAGGCAGAAAACGTACTAACTGAACTTGGAGTCTCTTAAGGTAGCCTCATAGCTGATGTATTAAATTTATATGTTTTTATTAATTGTGTTTTAATGTTGATGGAAAACTGGCCAAGGGCAAGAAAATACGTAATAAAAAGAAGTCTACTTGTATTGCCAGAAAAAAAATTGTGATAAAAAGAGCTTTATAGATATATTATGATTATGAAAAATTATTAGGAGTAGGTTAAGAATACAAGTCTGTGATGTTAATACTTGTTAATTTGTAAATATATAATGTTTGTGTTTTCCTTGATGTGGTTTGTGAAGAGAATATATGGTTATAAACTTTGATTTTTTGATGTATTGTCTTTGAATAATATAATTGTGTGGAGAAAACCTATTTATTTTTTTCTAATTATCTTTGGTAATACAATACAGAAGAATAATAAGTTAGCTATAAATTCGATAATTATATTTTAAAAAGTAAATCTCATTATTGGAAAAAATATATAATTAAATAAAAAAAACATTAAGAAACCGAAGAAAAACTTAATTTAATTTTTAGAAACCAATATATAAACAAAAAATATTCAAAAAAGAAAATATACACACACAAGAGAGAGAGAAAAAAAAAAAGAAAGAAAGAGAAACAGAAACCTGGGAATGGGAGGATAGAGTGGCACGTAGGGGATTGGGGAAGTCAATTACTGTTTAAGGCTAGGACAGGCACGTTAGAAGTGAATGGTAGAAACAGGGATGAACAGGAGCAGAGCTGTGGATTATGTGAGGGAGTGAAGGAAACGGTAGAACATATGGTAGTGGTTTGTGATAGATACGAAGATAAGAGAGAAGGAATTACAGAGATTATTGGTGAGGAAGAATGGAGCAAGAGACTAGATGAAGTGGATGGAGGAATGTAATGTACTGTACTGTACTGGGATTGTATGGAGACAAGGAAACTGAAAGAGTGGTGAAGTGTACTAAAAAGTTTTTGGTGCAGAGTTGGGAAAGGAGAAAGAGACTGACTGAGCAAAATTGAGCAGCAAAATCTACATAAAGAAATAGAAGAAAGAAGTAGACGTGAGACGACCTACAAAGCGATATCAAGCGGAATCAGGGTTCTCAGTGATGGCACCAAAGTACCATTTTGATACTTTTTGGTACGTTTTTACGACGCTGAACTAAAATTTTCGAAATTGACATTAATGTATTATCAACCAACCCTACATCAAGTGGGGTAATCGATGAGCCAGTATTAGGGTTGTATAACTGGCTGTATTCATGGCACGTAGACTCACAACAGAACACAAAACATGACCACTAATGGCCCAGACAATGAACTGTGCCACATTTTTGGCCATACAGAGTATGTGGGTTGGGTCACATTTTTGGCCACACGGAGCTTTTCTTGATTCGCATCTAATGGCGAATAAATGAACAACTATTTCTTATAATTGTTACGAAAGGGGGGGAAGTGCTTATATTTGAATGTACTATGTAGGAAGGTTTTGGCGGGATGTTTGGGTTTTGTTTGCGCGGGCTTTCCTTGAGGCACGCCACTGTGTAGTGTCGCCGCGGCCAGTTAGCCCTCCACTCTCGATTGAGACAAATATTATTCTAAGGAACGCTTCTTTCCTGCGCCATCAAAGTGTTCTGTGGCCGCCTGTGATGTCTTGCTCTCCGCTTCTCCAGCGCCTACGCCGAATCCAAGTGTAAGCAGGTGTAAAGCCGCATTTTTGTCGTCCACGGTTTCGAAGATCGTCTTCGGTAAACCCAAGTCAATCCCGACCGATGCGTTTTTGTCGTCCACTTTCGCTTGGAGGATACGAAGACAGTTCCAAGCCGAAAAGACTCGGCCTCGAAGACTGCCTGGGAGCTGTCTTGAGAGACGGATTTCATCTTGCAACCTGGATTCCCCTGAAAAACACCGACAAGAAGGAAATATGGCGGCCCAGAGAGAGTAAATAGTTACTTATTTGAGTAAAATATGCTGATTCCCACCTTAATTGTGGGAAATGACGCCACCTTAGTTGAAAAATAGTGCGTTGAATACACAAATGTGATAATACTGTATGGTAAAGCGGTAAAGCATAGCTTTAATCAGGGTAAAGCACAGCTTTACCCTGATTAATGCCAGTAATGTCATGAAATGAGTATGTGGCGTACTATCTATAATAGCACAGCTTACAGGTACGGCAGCCGTACTTAAATGCTCGCTTATAGATACGGCACGTGCCTAACTTTGGTATAATATAATATAAAAAGCTTATATAACCGAACCAAACCGTACCTAACATAACATTACCTAACCTAATCTAAATATAACCTAACGAATGTTGTATCCTCATAGTGCTCGCTTATAGATACGGCATGTGCCTAAGTTTTAGGTAAAAAGCTTATATAACCGAGCCTAACCGAACCAAACCATACCTAACATAACATAATCAACATAACATAACTTAAAAGATGCTTTACCAGGTAAATAATAAGGCACAGGCCGTACCAATAGCGGATGAATAGTGTATGACAACGTATTTGTCAGTATCCAGGTGTTCCAGATACGAGTTTAGTACATTGAATCAACAGTGTTTAGTAATGAAGATGTAGATGTTAGAAGCTATCATATAGCAAGGGCAATTAGAAAACAAGCCATTTTCTTTCGTAGCCACATGCCATTCTGGTGAAGATGTAAAAATCTACTGAATAAAATAACTTTGTTAGCATAACCTTCCCAGAGCTGCAGTTAAATAAGCCTAACCAAAACTAACCTAACCAAACCAAACTAAACCTAACGTAACCTAACCAAACCAAACAAAACCTAACGTAACCTAACCAAACCTAACGTAACCTAAAATAAATTGTATTTTTTTTCTGTAATTCAGCAGAATAACTGTTTGAGGTGATCTTTAGAAGTTTCTGAGGTTGAATGTGCAGTGTATACTAAAGGTAAGGAGATATGGAATAGGTCGTCTTACAAACCTTTACCGGTAATAGGTCTGTAGACTACACATTAAATGACACTACCTTAGGAAGGTCATATAGTGAGAGGGACTTTTGGGAGTTCAAGTAAGCAGTGACTTGCGCCCCAGGGAACAGTGTATTATAGTTAGACATGGATAAATAGAAAGATACTGGGATTTTTTTGGTAGTTATGTGACAAATAAAAGTTCTGAGGTCATTCTGAGGTTGTATTTAGCGCTAGTTAGACTCCACCTAGATTATACAGCTCAGTTTTGGTTATGTACTGTGTAGGATTATTTTCGGCGCTGACATTAATTTCGGCAACCATAACAAAAAGGAAATTAATGTCGCCAAATAATTTCAAATAAATGTATAGTAGCTATGTTTTACTTTTAATAAAGTTTTAGGAAAGTTTGTAAGCCAGATAATAATATTTCGGCACCAAGTCAAGAAAAAGTGTTTTTGTGGTGGCCACTGATCAGCCCCAAGACGGTCTTCGAAACCCAATCCCGCGCGTGGACGACAAAAATGCGGCTTAAGTGTAAGCAGGTGTAAGCTGCTCTTGTTACGGCCCAGAGAGGAGGTTTATAGCATTATTAACAAACAGTCATACGTTGGAAGACTATAATGCTATAGACGTGCCCTTTATTTTTTTCTTCAGATAATAGATAAAAGACGATGACGCGGGGGCCATACACAGTCTGCCATTCCAGACAATACTGGTTTTTAGGGTAAGTTCGAAAATATTTGAAATCCTTACAAGATCCTGTCACTGATATTTATATATATCAACGTATTTGTAATCTAATATATATATATATATATATATATATATATATATATATATATATATATATATATGTTGTATTAGTAACAATAACAATAGAATTATGCATTTACTGTAATTAATTAAGCGCATCTAGAAAAAACCAAAAGATAGTTTAACATTTGACTGACCGCGCACACCGCCACGCAAAGAGAGAGAGAGAGAGAGAGAGACAAGGAATGGTGGCGAGAGTGTACAATTCACATTTTTACTTGTAATACTGTAATTAAAATGTTTTGATATACTTCTACAACACCTATCAACGCACAAAACACCAGGGAAGAGACACACCAAGCTGTAAGTAAGTATGAAGTGCTTAAACAGGTGTAAATTGACGAAACATTACAGGTGTTTGGAAGGTAACCATCCCCCATTTTTCATGCCTGTCATATTTACTCATTTCTTACTTAATTCATATAAAACCCGATGTACCGGAAGCTTATATATAATCAGTAGTCCATGTGGAAGGTGTGCATGGCTGTGATAGGCTATGATATGAAAATGTTAAGTATTTTTTGGGTAACTTTGAAACATTGCTAATAATAAGTGTAATTATCATATTTTTTTCATATTTTTTTGTTTATAAAGTGTGAGGGTTATTTACTGTGGTTTAAGGTAGTGTATTGCAGTGTTTTTAATGTGTAGGTGCTGGGCGTCAATGCCAGGCGTATGATGTTGTCTTAAATTAATCATGATTATAAAGGATTTCATGATATTTAGTAATTTCTTCATTATAAAGTATATCTTATAAAAACAGTAATGGATACTTGTTTTGATACTTATTTTTCTTCTGTCATGTGGTACTTTTTACGTTTTGAGCGTTAGTTATAGTACGTTCGGACAAGCGAACACATGTCAAGTGTAAACAATCACACCATACCACATACCTGCTATTACACACTACACTTGACATTATTTAAGTGTTATAAGTGTACCAGGATACCGAAGAGGAGGCGAGGACACCAATCAATCACCAACAATAAAGTAAATAAAGAAACATGATTACTAACTTATTTATGTAGATAAAATACAAGTAAAACAAATTCAATTACTAGACTACAGTCTTGAGTCTCAAGACTCAAGACTGTAGTCTAGTAATTGAATTTGTTTTACTTGTATTTTATTTATTAGTGTTATTAATTACCTGATGAATGCATTGGTGTTTATGAATTAGAATTAGATGGGAAACAAGGTAATTGAGGTGCCAGGTAGAGGGGAATTATAGGTAAATAAGGTGAGGTGAGATGCATAGTCAGCCATCTTGGAAGTGGAATTTTGATTTATTCGGTAAATTTTTACATCTTCACCACAATGGCGTGTGGTTACGTAAGAAAATGGCGTCTGCACCTTTTAGTCATAGAAAACATTTGATTGCTTCTAAATTAACATATGGTAACCTAACCTGAATTAGATAAATATTCGTTTCCCTAACCACTCAATTTTGGACAAGCTATTTTTTTCTGATAGATTTTTATGTGTTTTGAATTAATCTGTTTGTTATGACATGCAGCCAATGTTTCAAGAAGCAATGTGAAGCAACATGTTTGTGTAACAAACGCTCCATCATTATACATACACAATTTATTTTGTGACACACACACACACACACACACACACACACACACACACACACACACACACACACACACACACACACACACACACATACATACACACACAAACACTTTTGGCCACGACTGTATGTATGTATGTATTTTCTCCTTCCTTCTACTCTCATAGATATATTTTTCAGTCTATTCTGTACATATTAATTTTGTGTGTGTATTTATAAGTATATTTCATTTATATATTGTGTATATTTATGTATAATTTATGGGCGATTGTCCTCCTAATTAGCGAGGAAAACGAGGCTTAATTGGTGATGATGTTATGAGAGAGAGAGAGAGAGAGAGAGAGAGAGAGAGAGAGAGAGAGAGAGAGAGAGAGAGAGAGAGAGAGTGAGAGAGTTTGGTTGTATAGGTATTTACATTTTATATATATATATATATATATATATATATATATATATATATATTATTTTCTTTGCTCTATCTTTCATTCTTTTGTTTATTTTATTTATTTGTTTATATATTGTGTGTTTTTAAGTTTATTTATTTGTTTGTTTGTTTGTTTCTTTTTTTGTTTGTGTGGGAAAGGGAAGTGTATTTGTGTATTGCTTAAAGGGAGCAAGGATATTAAAGCCACACACACACACACACACACACACACACACACACACACACACACACACACACACACACACACACACACACACAGACACGGGCCGGATTAAGCCTTTCACACCTGGTAATTAATTAATAACAGGTGAGGCGCTGGCCACACCTGTTTGGCCGTCTCCCCCTCTTCGCCCCCCCTCTTCGCCCCCCTCTCTGCCCCCCTCCGATCCCCCACGCCATCACCCCCCCCCACTATGGACCCCCAATATGTAAGGTGTTTTATTTTTATTATTATTATTTTTTTGTTGTTAGCATACTTATTATTTTTTATTGTTATTATTATTGTTGTTTTTATTATACTTGTTGTTGTTGTTGTTGTTGTTGTTTTTATTGTTATTAATCTATTATATGGTATGACTCTCTCTCTCTCTCTCTCTCTCTCTCTCTCTCTCTCTCTCTCTCTCTCTCTCTCTCTCTCTCTCTCTCTCTCTCTCTCTCTCTCACATTAACACCACTACCTAACAACACTCCACTTTATTCCCTCTCTTCCTTCCCCTCCCCCTCCTCCCCCCTCACTTCCCCTCCTCCCCCCTCACTTCCCCTCACTCCCTCAGGGGCGGCGAGAAACACACCACAGAGGCCTCTTAAAACCACCTTCTTCACTGTATGTAGGAGGAGGAGGAGGAGGAGGAGGAGGAGGAGGAGGAGGAGGAGGAGGAGGAGGAGGAGGAAAAGTAAATAGTTTCATCTTTTTTTCCCCTCTTGTTTGTCCACGAGGGGAAAGTATATGTCTTAAGGGAGTGCTGAGTCCTCTTCCTCCTCCTCCTCCTCCTCCTACTCCTCCTCTTCTTCTTCCTCCTCCTCCTCCTCCTCCTCCTCCTCCTCCTCCTCCTCTTCCTCTTCCTCTTCGTCTTCTCTCAAGGGAGTGCTAGTCAGAAGTATATATTTTTCTCGTTACTCTTGGTTTTACGTACACATACACACACACACACACACACACACACACACACACACACACACACACACACACACACACACACACACACACACACATTATTATTAATTTTTCTCTTCTAGCTCCATTGTAGTAAATTGACTGCTCTCTCTCTCTCTCTCTCTCTCTCTCTCTCTCTCTCTCTCTCTCTCTCTCTCTCTCTCTCTCTCTCTCTCTCTCTCAGGTGGAACAAGTGAATATATAGATAGCAAAGGATTAGAGAGAATGAGAGAAGAAAGAGTGAACAAGGGAGATAGGAAGGAGGGAAGGAAGGAAGGAAGGAAAGAAAGGAAGGAGGGAAAGGAAGGAAGGAAAGGAAAGAAAGGAAGGAAGGAAGGAGAGAAGGAGAGAAGAATTTGCTCCATGATATCCTCTCCTTTTTCTCTTCTTCACCTAGAGGAGGAGGAGGAGGAGGAGGAGGAGGAGGAGGAGGAGGAGGAGGAGGTAGTGGTGGTGGTGGTCTTTGAAGCGAGGGAAGAAACAACGAGAGAGAGAGAGAGAGAGAGAGAGAGAGAGAGAGAGAGAGAGAGAGAGAGAGAGAGAGAGAGAGAGAGAGAGAGAGAGGCGTAAGATGCATAATAACTTTTTGTGTTCATCTTTGTCTCTCTTGCTAATGGGTCTTGGTAAAGGGGGGGGGGAGGGGGGAGGGGGGAAGGGGGAGGAAAGAGAGAGAGGGAGGGAGAGAATAGAGTAAAAGGAGGGGAAGGGAGGGAGAGATCAGAGTTGAATTAGGGGAAGAGAGGGAGGGAAGAGGAGAAGAAAGAGGGAGAGAATAGGGAAGAATGAGAGAGAGAGAGAGAGAGAGAGAGAGAGAGAGAGAGAGAGAGAGAGAGAGAGAGAGAGAGAGAGAGAGAGAGAGAGAAAAGTTAGAGATAGAAAGGGATTGTATATATCTATTTTTTTCTTTCTCACTCTTTCTATCTCTTTCTCTCTATCCATCTCTCTATCTATCTCTCTCTCCCTTTTCTTTTTTTTACTTCCACCTCCTCCTTTATTTCTTCCTTTTCTCTCCCACTTCCCTTACACTTCCCCTCGAGTCTTCTTGCCCCCTCCCTTCCCCTTCCCCCCTCCCTTCGCCTTCCCCTCCTTCCCTCTTCTTCCCCCTTCCCTCTTCTTCCCCCCTTCCCTCTTCTTCCCCCCTTCCCTTCCCCCTCCTTCCCCCCCCTTCCCCTTCACCCTTCACCCTTCACTCGAGTGGTTGTAAAGTGCTCCCTTTATGTTACTCCAGCCAGCGAGGGAGGAATGAAAACCGTCTCCGTCCACTGCCTCTTATTGCCCATCGAGGAGGAGGAGGAGGAGGAGGAGGAGGAGGAGGAGGAGAAAAAAGGCTAAAGGGTGAAGAACAATGTGATAAGGAAAGAAATGACTGGAATAATAGGGAGGAGTAACTGGAGGAGGAGGAGGAGGAGGAGGAGGAGGAGGAGGAGGAGGAGGATTAAGAGTAGTTATAGGATATGGAAGA
>JAPQNM010000030.1:4287900-4297900 GCA_029783475.1 Metacarcinus magister | reverse complement strand
GACCCTCCTCCACTCATCTCCACTCATCTCCACTCTCCACTGATCCTACTCTCTCTCTCTCTCTCTCTCTCTCTCTCTCTCTCTCTCTCTCTCTCTCTCTCTCTCTCTCTCTCTCTCTCTTTCTCTATTTGGTAGGGTGTGTGAGAGAGGAATTTACATAAAAGCGAAAGGTATGAGAGTGTGAGATTGGTGAGAGAGAGAGAGAGAGAGAGAGAGGAGAGAGAGAGAGAGGAGAGAGAGGAGAGGAGAGAGAGAGAGAGAGAGAGAGAGAGAGAGAGAGAGAGAGAGAGGTTGGAGGGTTAATGTAATGGAGAGAATTTTGGTGGTGAAAGGAATGAAAAGATGAGGTGAGAGGAAGATAAATGGAGAAAGGAAGGAAGGAAGGAAGGAAGGAAGGAAGGAAGGAAGGAAGGAAGGAAGGAAGGAAGGAAGGAAGGAGGGACGAAGGAGAGAAGGAAGGAAGGGAGAGAAAGGTAGAGAACAGTTTTAGAGAAAGAGAGAGAAATATACGACGAGAGAGAGAGAGAGAGACGAGGAGAGAGAGGAGAGAGAGAGAGAGAGAGAGAGGAGAGGAGGGAGAGAGAGAGAGAGAGAGAGAGAGAGAGAGAGAGAGAGAGAGAGAGAGAGAGATTTTCAGTGAGAAATGGTAGTAGTGGTTTTGATGGTGATGGTGAAAACACACACACACACACACACAGACACACACACACACACACACACACACACACACACACACACACACACACACACACACACACACACACACAACGTTGGGAGCAAAGTGTTATTTTTAGTTTTATTTCGTCAATATTTATTTTATTTTATTTTATTTCATTCACTTTTTTTTTTCCAAATCTATTCGACCATTGACAGGAATCATATTTTTTGCCCTTGTTTGTTTTGTAAAGAGAGAGAGAGAGAGAGAGAGAGAGAGAGAGAGAGAGAGAGAGAGAGAGAGAGAGAGAGAGAGAGAGAGAGAGAGAGAGAGAGAGAGAGAGAGAGAGAGAGATGAAAGGAGTAATTCAGGCTCTCCTTCCCTTTCACTCACTCACTCTCTCACTTTCTCTCATCAATCACTATCCATTGCACTGTATACACGCCTCTCTTTCTCTCTCTCTCTCTCTCTCTCTCTCTCTCTCTCTCTCTCTCTCTCTCTCTCTCTCTCTCTCTCTCTCTCTCTCTCTCTCTCTCTCAAGTATTCGCTAAGTTTTCTTATTTATGTCTTGAATTACCTAGTCATGTTACCTTCCCTTATTACCCTCCCCCCTGTTTCCCTTCTTTCCCCTCCCTCTTTCCCCCCTCTCCACTCTTTCCCCTTACCTGTGTGTGTGTGTGTGTGTGTGTGTGTGTGTGTGTGTGTGTGTGTGTGTGTGTGTGTGTGTGTGTGTGGATATATATGAATGTTTTTTTTCAGTTTTGTTGTTCGTCTTTGTTTTTTCTAATCTTTTTTATCCCTCTTCCTCCTTCTTCTTCCTCCTTCTTCTTCCTCCTCCTCCTCCTCCTCCTCCTCTCCTCCTCCTCCTCCTCCTCCTCCTCCTCCTCCTCCTCCTCCTCCTCCTCCTCGAAGTATTCATAGGTAAGATAAGAGAAGTTGGCGGCAGATTCTGATAACTTATATTTTTCATTCCCCTTCTCTCTCTCTCTCTCTCTCTCTCTCTCTCTCTCTCTCTCTCTCTCTCTCTCTCTCTCTCTCTCTCTCTCTCTCTCTCTTTCATTGTATTATTGCCGTGCCTGATAAGAGCAAACTTCCTTAAGGCCTAAAAATTGCTTTACTGGAGGCCTTCCCAACTCCTCCTCCTCCTCCCTCCTCCTCCTCCTCCTCCTCCTCCCTCCTCCTCCCCCTCCCCAAACAGTTTGACTAATAATAAACGGCAGGAGGAAAAATCATGTCAAGAACTTTTTTCATTAGAGTTTCATCTGATTCAGGAGGAGGAAGAGGAGGAGGAGGAGGAGGAGGAGTAGGAGGAAGGGGGAAGGGAGGAAGGGAGAAGAGAAGATACGACAGCTGGTGTTTGTGTTGTTTGCGTGTGTGTGTGTGTGTGTGTGTGTGTGTGTGTGTGTGTGTGTGTGTGTGTGTGTGTGTGTGTGTGTGAATTCCTTCTTCATCTTTTTATTCTTCCTCTTCTTCTTCTTATTATTATTCCTCTTCTTTTCTTTCATCATTCCTACATCTTCCTCTTTTCTTTACTCTCATTCATTCTAATTCCACGACCTCCTCCTCCTCCTCCTCCTCCTCCTCCCCTCACTCCTCCTCCTCCTCCTCGCAGGTGTCAAAATGTTCTAATTAGTATGCAAATCATGACCATCTTCTCTGACACCTGATTTTGGCGCGGAATTAAGATGTTTGTGTGCGTCTGTATGTCTGTCTGTATGTATCGCGTTGCGTCGAATGTCTGCCATTTTGAAAAATAATTTTATATTATATTTAATCAACAATTATAGGCGCCATCAAGACGTTCACATATTTATTAACACCGCCATTATAATCCCGAGTAATTAGTGATCAGATTGAGTATAGAATATGTGTTGTGAATAATGAATTACCGTAATAATGGAAGCAAGATAAGGTGACCACATTGTGTCATTATGGAAAAGACTCCATGACGACAATTTGTCGGTAATTATTTACATTATTACACTTATTTGTTATTTTATTTGCTTGGCTTAGAGAACAAATAGTGGAGCATTGCAGGATATATATATATATATATATATATATATATATATATATATATATATATATATATATATATATATATATATATATACACTGTTCCTTCCCTCTCTCTGATTGTGGTATTAATGTGATTGTTCTTATATTACAGCTGCCGCCATTAGACTCATACTACTACTACTACTACAACTACTACTACAAGGGTCGTTGCGTCACAGCCTGGCAGGGGCGTGGAGTCTGTAGCCATTATGCTTCCTGCCCATCCTTGTCTTGGTAGGGATGGGCGGGGGGCAGAGGGCGCGCAGGGATCTCTCCACGCCCCTGTCACGTGTGTGTGGCGCGGCGCCCCCCACCACCCTACCAGAACATCCACCGAGGGAACGCCGCCCCCTTTGGATTATAAGGTATTTGTGTTTCTGTTTGTATGTTTGTAGGTATGTAGGAAAGAAATTTATAGTAAGGCGATTTTTTTTGTTTTTCGTTTTTCTAATTGTTCGAGAACTTTCCTGAAAAAAATATAAATAAGCACGATGAAAATTGGGAAACAGATAGAACGTAGAAATAGTACCTGTTCCACTACTACTATGGCAGAGGTTGGATCTTGAACCTTCATGATTGGGCGACAGCTTCCAACAGCCAACCAATCACAGCGTCAGTACTGCGACAGCCACCAATCACAACCTCAGTACTGCGACAGCTTGGATCTACATCACCGCCGCCTCAACACTTTCACAGCTTGGATCTACTACCTTAAAACAACTACCTCAATATTCTGGGCACCTACACTGTGGTTCGGTTATAGACACCCTGTAGAGAAGAGATTATGAGAAGAGAATATCCATCATCATCATCATATCATTGTGCTGTGGAGAGCAAGACAATGGATTGTACGGTAAGTAACTATTTTTTCTCTATTGATCTTTAAAATAATTATGTTTTTTTAAGGAAGCGTGGCAAATAGAATAAAAGAGTGAAGGTAAACTTGGTACACAATATCGCGCATCACAGTCGTCAGTTGTTATGATTTGAGTGGCACGGCGCGGCGCGCGGCGCGCAAGTTCCGCCCAACCGCCAGTCCCCTGCCCAGAAATGACTGGTATGATGGTGTGTGACTGGCATCCCGTCGCCCCTCGCCTACCTTACAAGACACAAGCAGTGAGCTTTTCTCCTTTCACGATCAGAGTATGTATTGGTAAGTAGGAGATTGATTTTCCTGAACGTAAGGCACTTCCACATACCATAGTGGGTATATATTGTCTTTAATCTTTCAAACTCAACAGCTTACATAGACTATATATATATATATATATATATATATATATATATATATATATATATATATATATATATATATATATTAGTGATATGCTTATAGGTGTTGAAAGAGTATTCATGTGTGTTCCATTATAAAGATGACAATACCATGTTCATTGTGTACACTGTCTTTATCCTTTCAGATGTTTTGTAAGCATCAACCCAGACAGTGGCAGCAGAGAGGTGAAACTTTACTACATTTTCCAATGATATTTTAACGTACTTCTAAATGGAACATTCTCGATTATTTTTCTATCATTATATTCAGGTAAGGAATTTGACCAAAGATATTATATGACATATTTTTATACTTTTATATTGTATCACATAGGGGTGACATCTTACACTCAAGATATAAGTTGTCACAGTAAGTGTCATTAAGTAGTGTCTGTCATGGGGAATACTTCAATAAAAATATAACCTTTGTACTTGAAAATAAAATGCATATTAATTATCAATTACTTTGTATTATTCTTTTCCAAAGGAGATGGTTTCCACAGTGATTCACAAATATTCTATGAACTGACTTCTACAATATTTTTACTTGAATTTCTTACAGAAAAGGGCAACATTAATTATGGTATTCATGAGAACCTGTAAATACCTTTATAAAGGTATCTACAAGTTCTTATAAATACTGTAGTTATTGTTGGCTCAATTGTGGAAGAAATACCAGTCCAGTAGGACTGTTGCTGTCTGTTCTTCCTTTATACTCCTTTGTACTCCTCCTCCTCCTCCTCCTCCTCCTCCTCCTCCTCCTCCTCCTCCTCCTCCTCCTCCTCCTCCTCCTCCTCCTCTTCCCTCCTCTTCCTCCTCCTCCTCCTCTTCCTCCTCCCCCTCCTCCTCCTCCTCGTGTGGTTGGTCACTTACCTGTACTTAAGGACGTGACTTCTTGTCTTTTCTTCGGATGATCAATACATGAGAACACCTGAGGAGGGGGAGGGAAGAGGGTGAGGGGAGAGGAAGAGTGAGGGAGGGTATGAGGGATGACAGTGAGGAGAGGGAGTGAGGGGAGAAGAGTGAGAGGAGGGAGTGAGGGGAGGAAGAGTGATGGGAGAATGAGGGAGAGAGTGAGGGGAATATACAAGGGAATACAAGGGAACACAAACAGCAACACACCCTAGGGTCCCTGCGAAGGCTGTTTGATATAACTACTCTACACTAACTACTTGAATTAGAGAAAGGATAGTACAGTGAGGAGGAGGAGGAGGAGGAGGAGGGGGAGAGAGTGAGGGAAGAGAGTGAGGGGGGAGAGAGTACTACATTATCACTCTCACCTTTCTTCCCCTCTTACTCTCTCCCTCCCTTCTTCCCTCAGTACCCTTATCTCTACCTCTTCCTCTCTCCTTTCCTCCACTTTACCTCCCTCTCAAATCTTCCCTCAGTTACCTCTCTCTCCCTCTAACTCTCTCTCACCTCGCGCCTCTCGTCCCTCTCTCTCATTCCATTATCCACCTTACCAAGCCCTTACCTCTCTCTCTCTCTCTCTCTCTCTCTCTCTCTCTCTCTCTCTCTCTCTCTCTCTCTCTCTCTCTCTCTCTCTCTCTCTCTCTCTCTCTCTCTCTTTAGGACTGTGGCTTCATTTTTCTCTCATCACCACTCAAGACCCTCAACTACTCTCTCTCTCTCTCTCTCTCTCTCTCTCTCTCTCTCTCTCTCTCTCTCTCTCTCTCTCCCTCTTCCTCTTCCTCCTCCTCCTCCTCCTCCTCCCTCCTCCTCCTTTTCACCGTCTCACCTTCATTATGTTCTTCTTCGATCCTCTCCATTCATAGTGTTTAAGCCCTCCTCCTCCTCCTCCTCCTCCTCCTCCTCCTCCTTCTCCTTCTCCTTCTCCTCCCTCCTCCTCCTCCTCCTCCTCCTCCTCCTCCTCCTCCTCCTTGTGGTAATAAAAACACGGGTAACTCGTTTTCTTTATTAACAATTCAACACACAACTCTTTGCCACACTCACCTGTTTCCCTTTTCCCCTCACAATTTCCCCCATTTTCCCTCCCTTTTCCCCTCCCATTTTCCCTTTTTTCCCTCTAATATCCAGCTTATCTCCCTCCCATTTCCCCTCCCATTCCTCTCTGCTCAAATTTCTCCTTTTTTCCCCTTTTTTTCCCCTCTTTTCTCCTTCAATTCGAGTGTTTCACCTTCCAATTTCCCTCTTCTTTCCCCCTCCAATTCCTCTCTTTTTTTCCTTACAATTTCCATATTTTCCCTTCTTTTCCCCTCTTTCCCCCTTTTCCCCTTTTTCCCCCTATTTGTTCTATCATATGGTTACAGTGTGACTAATATATACTATTATTATTATTATTATTATTATTATTATTATTATTATATTATTTATTATTTATTATTTATGTATTATTATTACGTCTTCGGTTCGTTTCTTTTTCATTTTTCATTTGGTATCAAATTTTTTTTTCTTTTCTTTCTTTCTTACTTTCTTTCTTTCTTTCTTTTTTTGGGTTTTTTTTTTTTTTGGTGTGTTTTATAAGGGATCAGGTTTGACTCTTATACATGGGAAGACTGGCTTTTAATAATTTTTTTTTTTTTTTTACTCTTTCATTCTCTCATTCTTTCACATTTATATTTATTCATTCATTATTTATCTTTAATCCATTTTCTCTCTCACTCTCACTCTCTCACTTTAAGGGGGGGCAGGGGGTAAGGGGGTATATAATGGTGGTGTTATAAGTGTACTAGAGGGGTAGGAGGGGGGGGGGCGTGATGAGCTATAAGTGTACTCAAGGGGTCGGGGGGGGGGAATGGGGTGGGGGGGCTATAAGTGTACTCAAGGGGTGGGGGGGGCTATAAGTGTACTCAGGGGTGGGGGTTGGGGGGGTGAGGGTAGTACTTGCAATGTGTATTTAGTGTACTCAGGTAAACTGTGTTACTCTCTCTCTCTCTAAGGTATTACAAGCTTTTTTAGTACACACATAGACTTACATGGCTGTACGTATGAGGGAAATACACACACATACACATACATACATACATACGTACATACATTATTTTTTTTTTGTATTTTTGGGGTTTTGGTTATGCACATTATTTTTTTTCTCTTGCACACACACACACACACACACACACACACACACACACACACACACACACACACACACACACACACACACCCTTCGGTATAACAATGTTTTTTCGTCGGTATAAAACGTTAACGTGTGTTTTACATATATACACCTGTTACAAACCTGTTACAAACCTGTCTATGTACAGTTTCTTTCTCGTGACGTCATCCCATCCTAGCGACCCTCACACCTGTCCAACAACACACATCTGTCCCCCGGCACACACCTGCTGCCCACCACACACCTGTCTCTCCCATACCTGTCACTTATGTCGTGCCACACACCTGTCCTGTGCCAGACCACCGGCAACACACACACACACACACACACACACACACACACACACACACACACACACACACACACACACACACACACACACACACACACACACGTGTCTACACAGTGGTCTCGTAGTCGACGCGCACCACGTCGCCAGAATGGGCCTCTTGTCACCATGAGTCCTTGTCGGGCGGGAGGAGGAAGTCCTGCGTGGTGCTCTTGAGGCCGTGGCTGTTGTTGGCCGCCGCCGCCGCCGCCTCCTCCTCCCGCTTGAGGGCGTGCAGGCGGCGGCGGTGCACCACCACGGCCGCCAGCAGGGCCAGCAGGGACGCCGCCAGCACGCCCCCCGCACCAAGGTACACCCAGGGCAGCGCCGCCAGCAGACCGCACGCCGCCGCGCCCTCGTCCAGGCCTGATGGGCAGTGGACGGCACCGTCGCACCACAGGTCTGGGGGCAGGCACGCCTCGATCTGTGGGCACCGGTGGGGGCACAGGTCCACGCCCACCGGGGACAGCGGCGCCGTCTGCATGGGGCGCCATACGCCCACCCAGCTCACCATCACACGCTGACTTGAGTTTCCCACGAACTCCACCACCAGGTCACGGGACTCCTGCTGACGCTGCCGCTGATGGGGACGACCACGCTGCTTCCGCTCCGCCTCCTGCTGCTGCTGGCGGTGGTAGTAGTAATGGCTCTGGCCCAGGTGCAGACTGCCGCCCCCACCACCGGTGCTCCACAGGTCACCAGCAGACAGCAGTTGTCGCGCCGTGTCGTTGGCGCCGCGCCACCCGCTGCTGAACACGTGCGTGTAGTCGAGGCGCGGGTCAGGGCAGATGGAGGCGAGGGGCGCGAGGCCCCCCACGGCATACACGTTGATGCGTGACTCCGCCTCACAGTTGTCCTCGGAGGCTGCGAACCCACGCACACGGAGGAAGAGGAAGGAGCCGTCGGCGGCCGTGACGAGGCGCGGCAGGGCGGAGCACAGGTCACGGCGTGCGGCGGCGCCCACCGTAAAGTTGCCGTGCCTGCCCGCCATGCGGCGCGCCCCTCGGAGGCACTCCGGGGCAGCGGGCACGAGGGAGTACTCGCCCTCCAGGAAGAAGTCGTTGTAGTCCGCTGCGGGCGTCATGACGGGCACGCTGAAGGTGAGACGTAGCGTGTGTGTGTATGACACCAGCAGGAAGGGACGCTCGTGGGACACGTTACACAGACACGCACGCACCAGGGGCACGCCCTCCCACGGTTCCTCACTCAGCCAGATGGCCGGCTGGTCCCCGGCGCCTTCGTGCGAACACTCGTAGCGGTGTGAGGCGTGCCGGTACCGCGTGCCGCAGCTGGACCCCATCCTCGCCCGCAGGATGCGCAGCGCAACACGCTGCCGCGGCGCCGCCTTGAAGGTGTATACGCACCGCAGCTTACGTGCGCCGCCACGCCCGAACAGGAACACGTCCCGCGGTGAAGCGAACAGACGGTCAGGCTGCGCGGTGAAGGTGCGGTCACAGGGGCCGCCGCCGGGGGTGGGCGCCCCCCACTGCCGCTTGTCCACAAATTCGTACCGAGCCAGAAACTCTACGTGTGCTGGCGCCGTGCCCGCCGCGTACCTGAGGGAGAGTGTGAGGGCCGGCGAGGCGGACACGTAGCTCTCCCCGGGCAGGCAGGGCGCGGCATGCGGCCCAGGCGCGTGCACGCCCGAACACACCCGCGGCAGGTGGTCTGGGCGGCAGAAGTTGCCGATCACCAGGGCCGTTGGCGGCGCCTCCATCACCGTCACGTCCAACGTTACGTTCTCGGCGGCGTCCATCGGGGCGGCGGTAAGGGCGGTGGGGGCAGGGAGGGTGGTGAGGGAGGGTGGTGCGGGTAGTGGTGGTGGTGTTGGGTGTGCCAGGGCGTCACCGTCCGTGATGGTGAGTGTGTTGGAGCAGTGGGCGGGGGTGGGCATCTCCGGGTGGTGTACGTGGCGGTAGTGGAGGAAGTAGAGCCACACCACCTCGGTGCTGCCGGCCAGCAGGCGCCACCAGCAGGTAGTGTTGGGCAGCAGGGAGTGCACGGGCGACTGCACGTACCCGCTGCGCTGGCCGCGGCTGCTCACCGTGTAGTTGCATGATGCGCCCTCACGGATGTACGCCGTACTCTCACGGTCCACGAACTCCACCTCCACGTCCAGCTCGAAGCCGAAGGTGCGGCGGCGCGGCGAGTCCTGGAACGGGAAGTCGAAGGGCGAGGCGTGGAACACGAGGAGCAGGTCTGGCCCGCTGGAGGTGATGCCGCTGAGGGGGGCGCCGCCCTTGCAGAGCGTGGCCAGCACCGCCTCCCGCGTGTTGTTGCCGTCGTAGGCCACCAGGTAGTCGTACAGCACGTGGCACCCCAGGCCCACCTGCAGCTTCCTCTCCCTGGACAGGTGGGGAGCGTTGCGGTCCTTGATGTAGATGAGGTGGGGGTTGCGTTGACGTACGCGGATCAGCGCCACCTTCCCGTCCGGCACGCGGGTCTGACGCACGTGGTAGTGGCAGGTGAGGTTACGCGGGTACATGCCGGGGAAGTTCGGAGACTGAACCTTGCAGTTCTTCTTGTCGCAGTTCTGGAAGTCCTTGTCACAGAAGGTGTTGGGCACGTCCTCGCCGCGGTAGGTGGGGCTGTAGGGCGCACCGTACCGCAG
>JAPQNM010000030.1:4263647-4268647 GCA_029783475.1 Metacarcinus magister | reverse complement strand
AGAGAGAGAGAGAGAGAGAGAGAGAGAGAGAGAGAGTGTCAGACAGTCACGAGGTCGCCATCCTTAGTGACTCACACTCAACACGTGTGTGAATCATGTATTGACTTTTCCCATTAACTTTCATTAAGATGACTAAATTTACTTCTTAATAGCATATAATTAAAGATATTTGAAGGATAATCTTTAATTCTATACCTGTGTTCTTTTTTCTTTTCTTTTTTTTTCTTTTCTTTCATTAGAGAAGTAGATATATATATTTAATTGTGTTTGAGTCTTAAGTTTCAAGTTATATTACATTGGGATTATTATTTATTTGGATGCAATCAACTAGAACTATTGTTTACATATCTGTGCGTAATAGATAACTAACGAGTCACCTAGATATAATAAATAAATAATGAGTCACTTAAATAATACAATACACCAACTATGGGGGATGATGAAAAATAAATAAATACAATAAACATACTCACAAAATAGATAAATAAATATACACACCAAGCACCATTTAAATAACACAATCACGTATTACCCAACATATAATAACATAAGTGAAAAATACAATAATTACCCAAAATTTACCATCATCTGGGAGACATAAGTAACACAAAATTAATAGGTACCGGAAACATAAACAATCAAACCCTTTAAAAATCATATGAATAAACGACTGAAACAGAGAAAGTAAACAAAATCGATGTTCTTTTGTCTCGTTTTATCGGATTCTGGAGTGCAAGGGAGGGGATCAAGGCGTTTATTACCAGTGTTTGGGTGACAGAGAGGAAGAAGAGAAGAAGGAGAGGAAGAGAATACAAGTCTTTCTACACGTTATTTGAGGCTTGATTCAGTATGTTGGCGTTAATTAACAGGATATTAGACTGGTTTAAGAGTCTATTCTGGAAGGAGGAGATGGAGCTCACCTTAGTGGGTTTACAATACTCTGGCAAGACTACCTTTGTGAATGTTATTGCGGTAAGTTTTGGTTATTGTTGTTATTATTGTTATTGTTAAGTGTATGTGATTTTGTTATTGTTCTTTTTGTTAGTGTGGTTATTTTTATTTTTAATGGCAGTGAGGTGTTATTTATGTTGTTATTTATGTTGTTATTATTGATGTTGTTTGATTGATTGATTAACTGTTCTCCTGTTTTTTTGGTTTTATTATTTTTGGTTTTTATTTTTATTCTTATTATTTACGTTACTCTTCTCTATGTATTTGTTATCTTTATATTTTTTTTAATTTATTCGTTATTCTATCTTTATTTTTATTATCATTCTCTTCTATTTCATTATTAACTTTACTGTCTTGCTATTTTTTATTTTTTTTCCTATTTACTCGTTATTATATGATTTGTTTTTGTTATTATTATCATTTATTTATTTATCCTATCATTATTTATATTATTTCGTCCTATTTCTTCCTCTTCATTTTGCTTTTACTATTTCATTTATTTATTTGTTCTTCTATTGACATTTATAAGAGTAGATTTACCTTTCTCCTTTGTCTATTAATGAACAGGTGTATTTTATCCTATTGTCTGCAGCTGTGTTACGTAACTTACTCCTTTGTTCGTACACTAATTAACTCCCACAGGTGAACCAAGGTGTGCTTCGTAATTAACGCATCATTAATCACACAGGTAGACAGGTGAATGAACAGGTGAATTTTAATATTATAATTTTAAAAAAGAAGAAATATGTAGGTATATTATATTTTTTTTTCGTATCATTATTAAGTTTATTGAAATGGGTTAAAAATAGACTCAAATTCTAAATATATATATAAGGGAAATAAGGAAATATGGGACATGGATACAATATAAATACAGGAAATTAATACAGTACTACATAAATCCTAACTTAGTACAAATTTTTTTTCTTCTTCATCTATTGATATGTCTAACTTTTTCTTATAAGTATATATTGCACTTATTACTACTACTACTACTACTACTACTACTACTACTACTACTACTACTTTTACTACTACTACTTTTACTACTACTACTATTACTACTACTACTTTTACTACTACTACTACCACCACCACCACCACTACCACCATCCTATTAGTGAACACATTTTAACCTATATCTTCCCTGTCTCTGAACTTGTCTAGCTAGAAACCATTTGTTCATGTTCTTCCTTTCTCCTTGACTCTGAGAACCTTACTTCTTTATTTATTGATGTCCCCTTTGTTGAAACCCTTAACCCATTCAAACACTTCTATTAGATCAGCTCTCCCCTTACCCTACGTCTTTCTAAACAGTATTATTATTATCATTATTATTACCATTATTATTATTATTATTATTGTTCTTATGTACTTTGTCAATTCGTGTTGCTAGCTATTATCATTATTATTAGTATTATCATTATTCCTCTTATCATTACTATCATCATCATCCTGTTCTTATGTACTTTGTCTGTTCGTGTTATTATTATTATTATCATCATCATTATTATCATCATCATTATTATTATCATCATCATTATTATCATCATTCTTTTGGTTACAGTCGGGTCAGTTCAGCGAGGACATGATCCCAACAGTCGGGTTCAACATGCGTAAGATCACCAAGGGAAACGTGACCATCAAGGTGTGGGACATCGGGGGCCAGCCAAGGTTCAGGTCCATGTGGGAACGGTACTGCCGGGGCGTTAATGCTATAGTGTAAGTATGTGTAGGGTGTGCGTGTATGTGTGTGTGGGTGTGTGTGTGGGTGTGTGTGTGTGTAGTTACCATGAATATATAATAGATAAATCGATAACCAATAGATATAAATGCACCCATTCATCTACCCTTGAACGAACTACCCATTCTTATACCCATTCACCCATTCACCCATTTCACTTACCTATCACCCACCTTTAAACTACCCATTCACCCACCCATTCACATACCCATCACTCATTTCTCTTACCCATCATCTCCTACACCACCCATACACCCACCCACTTACCCCCCCCCTCCTCCCCCCACAGGTATATGGTAGACGCGGCTGATCCTGAGAAGATAGAAGCCTCGCGCAATGAGCTTCACAACCTTCTAGACAAGCCGCAGTTAGCCGGCATACCTGTCTTAGTCCTGGGCAATAAACGAGACTTGCCCAACGCACTCGACGAAAAGGGACTCATTGAAAGGATGTGAGTGTGTGTCGGGTGTTTGGGTGTGTGTGTGAGTGTGTTCGGGTGTGTTCGTGTGTGTGTGTTCGGGTGTGTTCGTGTGTTTGGATGTGTGTGTGTTCGTGTGTGTGTGTGTGTTTGGGTGTGTGTGTGTGTGTATATGAATAAATAGATGAAAAGATTGCAATGGAATGATAATATATAATGTAGGTGTGTTTTTTAGAGCTGATTTTTTTTTTTTTATATATATATACACAGTAGTTTTTGTGTTTAATCTATCTCTAATCTGTCTCTCTCTCCCTCTCTCCCTCTCTCTCCCCCCCTCTCTCCCCCTCAGGAACTTGTCAGCCATCCAAGACCGTGAGATCTGCTGCTACTCCATATCCTGCAAGGAGAAGGACAACATAGACATCACACTCCAATGGCTCATCTCACACTCCAAGTCAGGCGGCCGTTAAAACTCCAACCTAACGAGGAGGAACAAGGGAAACTATTACCACTCCAAGGGAAACTATTACCACACCAAGGGGGAAATAATAGAAGGAATGGAAAGGGGAAATTTATTGAAAGTATATGTGAATTGACTTTTTATTATTATTATTATTATTATTATTATTATTATTGCTGTCGTCGTCTCAGTGGTGATGAGTTAGTCGATTTGGTGATGACGACCATACGTAACAGGCAGGTAACCGTATGGAAAGATAGACAGAAAGAATGGTGGTGTTTGTTTGTTTGTTTGTCTGTTTGTTTGTTGCGGCTCTCGTAAAATCTGGGTCTGGGTGACTTTCCCGGTTGAATGTGTTGGGCGGTGTTACTGGTGTTACTGGTGTGTGTTTAAGCGAGAAGGGAAGAAACTACTACACACATATGAGGCAGATTAATGTATGTGTGTTGTGTGCGTTTTTTCCTCCGGTACACTTTGATTATTTCCTGTAAATGGGAAAAAAGTTAGGGAAAGAATTCATTACACACACTAGGGTTAGATTGGGTGTGTTTGTTTTTTTTCCTCCGGTAGGCTTTGAGGGGAAAAGAATTCATTAGGGGGAAAGAAAAGACAATTAGGGGAAAAAAAAGGAATTTAGCCGTCACAATTTGTACCCATGCCCCAATTAATACCCCCCAAAAAATTTTTCCATAGATTTCACACACACACAAAAAAAAATATATATAGTTGTCCACCCACCCACCCCCCCACCCCCCCAAAAAAAACCCCCCTAAAAAAAAATTAATATATATTCCCCCCCCCTTCTCCCTCCCACACTCCCCCCATCATAAAAAAAAATATATAAAAAAAAAAAATTAATATATATATCAATCTTAGTATCATTGTTTAGGTTTTTCTTACTGTCGTATTGATTCCATCTTGTCATACTTTTGTTAACATTAAATAAACAACAACAACAAAAGAATTCAGTATCAAGGAAAAGATTATAGATTCAAGCTTGTTACTGTATTATGAAAGATTAGAGAGAGAGAGAGAGAGAGACTGATATTAAACTAGGGATTATATAAAAGGGGAAAAGGGTAGGTTATAAATAGAGAGAGAGAGAGAGATTAATCCACCAATTCAATGTTTTTATTTATTTTTTATTATGTTTTTTCTAGCTAGAGGGATGAAAAAAATAATGATATATTGAAGAAAAAAAAACATTATTATCTTTATTGAATTTGTCTGAGTGTGGTGTATAGTTTTGTGCCATTGTTGTATATATGACCTTTATCCACTTAGTACTGAAGGTCATTGGTGTGTGTGTGTGTGTGTGTGGATGTGTGCGTGTGTGCGCGTGGATGAAGGGAGGTGTGTCGCATCCTCTCTCTGTGTGTGGATGTCGTTTTATATTATTTAAACACCTTACCATTCCTGTTTGTGTT
>JAPQNM010000030.1:4231147-4258647 GCA_029783475.1 Metacarcinus magister | reverse complement strand
GTGCCCCTTGGAATTTTGGAAAGAAATTGTTTTTTCAAATAACTCTAAAAATATGAGGTTTACGTAAAATACGTATAGATTAATAAAATATAGCGCAGAAAAAGTTCTTCCTTTTGGGCTATATGGAATTGAAATTTGAATGTAAATAACTGAGAAATAAACACATATGTTTTTATGAAAATAATTGAGGTTTATTTAATGTTTCTCAGAAAATATGGTAGTAATTGGAAAAATAATTGCATCATCGTACATAACTTTTTAAACCTAATAACTTTGTATACTTGCATTTTTCCCGTACGACTAATAGTTCCGCAGTAATATGGGAAAAACGTTTTACACAAAATTTTTGGTCGATATTTAGGGGCCACAAAATTGGAAATCCATTTCCGTCACAGATACATAAAAATAACAAGAATAAAAGTTTTAGATATTCCAATTTGCAATAATATTTGTTGATAAAGTTTTCCTGTATAACAAATGGTTTTGAAGACATGATAATATCTTAACCGTTACTTTCACAATAACTGATTAATAATGCAAACACTGTTATATATATGAACTAACACGATATGATCCACCTTCTTACATCATATTTTGTAACAAAATACAATAAATAAATCAAACTAACTTCAAATAAATACACACACACACAGTTCCGTTATAACACCTCACACCAAACATTAAAAAGTCATCATCATCATCATCAGCTTCCCCGTGTGTTGCACTCCTGCGTTTCCTTCACGACTCGGAGGAAATTAACTATTTTCTTGCTATTTTCCTTATTTTCCTGCATTCACCGTGGGTTCTAGCGTTACCAGGCAAGTAATTTATTATGTACAAGCTATAGAAGTGTGTAAATGAAGGTCTTTTTTAGTGTAATTAGACCATAACCTTGTCGGGGCTGCTCTGACAATTATTTAACACCTTACTACATTAACTAAAGGACTAAACTATGTAATGATTGGTTATTATTAAGTAAATGTGGGTTATGGGGTTTGGTGATGAGATATTTGACTGAATATAACCCAGCAAGAATTTATATATTTTTGTTGACAGTAAGAAAAATTGGTAAATTTGCACAACTACTGCTCGGACGATATTGATATAAACATGAAGTGGTACATACTATACACAGTGTACTCAACACATCTGTCAAGGTTTCAGGCGGTGATCACCATTATTTACCTGGTAAAGAATCTTTGAAGTTATGTTTGATTAATTATGTTATGTTATGTTAGGTTACGTCAGGGTATGGTTAGGTGAAGGTAAGATTAGGTTATATTAGGTTTGGTTAGGTACGATTTGGTTCGATTATGTTTGGTTATATAAGCTTTTTATATCGTATTACCCAAAAGTTAGGCATTTCATCCTAGATTTTTTCCGGATTGCCTTATTATGTCCTATATTTGCTTATAATAACGAGCACCGCCTGAACCCTTGACAGATGTGTTGAGTACATCTTATATAGTATGTACCACTTCATAGTCATATCAATATCGTCCGAGCAGTAGTTATGCAGACTTTCCGAAAAATTTGTGTTGGTTTTTATGTATTATATTTGTTGCTTTTAATATATCTGTGAATATTTGAATGATTGTTGATCCATACCTTACCCACACTGATGATATTAGATCTAACTGGCCACCTAGCTAACCCCTTCCACACTATATTAAAGTTTTCAAAAATTAAATATAACTCCTTCTAAGGCAGATAATGTATTGATAACACAATAATTAAACTTTACTGCAAACCTTTAAGAGTCTCACCTAATAAAGGAGTGTAACATGTATTGGTAAACTGTGGAACTCTTTACCTGAATCTGTATTTCCACCTTCCTTCCTTCCTACAACTTGAAATCATTGAACAGCAGAGTATCAACACACCTGCAACGCTAACTCAACCTCACCTTTACTCTATTCGCTACTTTAATTTATTCTTTAGGAAACTTTAGGCAATACAAATGAGCCTTTATTTATTATTATTATTTTTTTATATACATGTTTTATTGCCCTTAGCCAGTTTTCCAATGACATAAAAAAAAAAATTAAAAAAAACCATACATTCCTTTACCTGTGATTAAAGTATGTTACTGTTTATATATATATCTTAACAGTTACACTTACTCTTACAGGTAGTGAGTGTGTTGCGCTTGCATCACACTGCGCCTCGTACTCCTAACACACCCTTGGAGGCCCTTAGACGAGGAAGGTGGCGGCAGCAGCAGCAGAGATGATGAATGTCAAGGAGGAAGAAGAAGAGGAGGAGGAGGAGGAATACGAGGAGGAGTTGGAGGAGTACATAGAGGAGGATTATGGGGAGTACGAGGTGGTGGAGAAGGAGGAGGAGGAGGATTATCAGGATTGCATAGGTGTGATCAGCAAGACGCCTCACACTACATCCGTTAAGAGTGACGTAGTGATGTGTATCTTCATCCACACCACCGAGAAGAAGTCCAAGTGTGAAGGGTGTGAGCACAAGATATCCACCTTCTTCCCCATCCACAACCACGACAACCACCACCACCACAACCACAACCACAACCTTCCTGAGTCCCCGGTGATAGTGAAGGCCAAGGGGAAGGTGAAGGGGAAGGCTAAAGCAAAGGCTAAGGTGAAGAATTTTGAGTGTGAGGAATGTGGCCGTGTTTTCCCCTACAAGAAGTCACTTAACCGTCATAGCATCGTGCACTCTGGGGTGAAGAATTTCCAGTGTGAAGTGTGTCATCGGAGGTTTGCAAGGAAGAGTCACCTTGAGTTACACTTCCTGAACCACTCTGGCTTGAAAGATATTGAATGTACAGTTTGCGGGAAGATGTTTGGGCGTAAGTGTGACTTGGAGAAGCATAGTATAACTCACACTGGCATTAGAACCTTCAAGTGTGAGCTGTGTGGGAAGGCGTTCTCCCGTAAAGGTCACCTAGACGTCCACTACCTCTGTCACACTGGGGTGAAGGATCATGAATGTCCAGTGTGCAGGAAAATGTTTGCCCGGAAGTTCGACCTCACCAAACACGTCCTACTCCACTCGGGGGAGAAGAACTTCCACTGTGCTGTCTGTGGGAAGAGTTTTGCCCGCAAGAACCACTTAGAAGTCCACACACTAACACACACAGGCGAGAAAAACTTCCAATGTCCGCACTGTTCCAAGTTGTTTGCACGTAATAGTGACCTCAACAAACACATCCTCATCCACACGGGGGTGAGGAAGTTTGAATGTTCGTACTGTGATAAACGTTTCATCCGTAAGAGCCACCTGGACTCGCACACCATCACGCACACCGGCGCCAAGGACTTCCTGTGTGTGCATTGTGGCATGAAGTTTGGGCGTAAGGGTGATTTAAGTAAGCACTCCCAGCACTGTGCTCAGGCGGTCAGGCAAGTCAGGATAAAACACTGAAAAAAAAAGACTTAAATATTGAACCCCCCAAAAAAGTTATTAATTGTAAGTAAGATAGAATATAAAAAGAGGAAGAAAAAGGAAAGATATATATATACGTAAGTGAGAAAAAAAAATACATTGAGCCGGAAAATAAAAGACTGAAAAAAAGACTATAAAATATTGAACGCCCCAAAAAAGATCATTCAATAAAAGACAGAATTGAAAGAGGAAGAAAAAAAGGAAAGATAAATACGAGAATAAAAAGAAGAAAAGGAAGCGAAGGAAAGATATACGTAAACGAGAATAATAATAATAATAAAAAAAACATTAAGGTAGCCGGCAACAAAATCAAACCAAACGAATGGACTCAAAAGATGAATAAATAAGGTGTAGAGGAGAAGCAGAGAATAGAATAAATGAAGGAATAAGTGAAATAATACAAACGGAAATTGCTGTGTGATGAATGAGGATGAGAATAAATGTGTAAAGAAGAAAAAAAAATATTAATGTAAAGGAAATGAATAAGAATAAGAGAGAGAGAGAGGAGAATTAATTTGTGCATAAGAAAAAGTGATAATATAAAACAAATAAATAAGAATAAGAGAAAAAAGGATGATAATTAAATTAAACAAAACTATAATTAACGATACAATTCACTGGTTAATATAAAACCTGCCTTTTTAAATGATACTAATAATACATATTGATAAAGATATGTAGAGAGAGATAGAGTAATGTTTGATATGTTTGAGACTATTGTAAAGTATTTTAATGAGTGGTTAAGTGTGTGTACGTACGTGTGTGTGTGTGTGTGTGTGTGTATGTATGTGTATATGTGTGTGTGGCAGATTCTGAGTGATATAATGAATAACCACATAATATACATACTTCTATTTGTGTTGACAATTAGTTCATACAATAAGCAGTGTATTCCTTACCATTAATTGTATACTATTATATAATTATACAACAATTTCAGTTCCAACAAGGCTATTCTATTGTTGAATCACTGTCAAAACCTTATTCACCTTTCCTTACTAGTGTATATATAATTATAATGGAAATAATTTCACTCCTAAAGGGAAAATAAAAAAAAATTAACTGTATATAATTTATTTGTTTATTTTTTTTCCTTTTCCTCTAGTTTAATTACATGGGCGAGAGTAGTATTGTCTGCTTTATAATTAGAGATAATGAGAGAGAGAGAGAGAGAGAGCCAGCCTTAATTATCCTCACATATTAAAGTTTATGAGTTAATGAGACGGGAGAAGTGTGAGGCATCAGATAAAAATCATATATATTCAAATTTTGACTTGGAACATACATAATATTTTTTGGGATAAACCATATAATGAAAAGTATAATGCACAAAATGCCCTGAAAAAGATATATATGATTTTAATTCTTGTTTTTGCCAGCCAATCCACATTATTTTATTTGGGGGGTGTGGGTTTTGGGGGAGAAAAATAATTACGTATATAGCAAGATCAATTAATTTCATAGCAACAGGACGCATCTTAATATACCACTTTCTTATAACATTAATTAGCAACTTACGCCTATAAATGATAATGTACCACTTTCTTATATCATTAACTATCAAACTTATGCTTATACAGGATAAGTAATTGAAAGAAACAAGACAGCTATATGATAATTAACTGCAAAAGGTAATTAATATCTTCCTTATATCATTAATTAACAGATTTTACGCCTATAAAGGATGAATAATTGAAGTATAATTGAAAGAAACAGAAGATAGGTATACAATAAGAGAGAATGATGATGATGATGATAGAATAGAACAACGAAGGTCACAAGAGGAGGAGGAGGAAGAAAAAGTTTACTGGATGGCGCTCGGTACGTTCTTACAAGGGTTGAAAAGTTTCATTATTTCCTTTATTTTTGAGTGTGTTGCGCATCCCTGGCTGGCTTGGGGGAGGTGAAGGCTTAGTAGAGGTAAGTGTGGAGGTGTGTGGTGGCGGGGAAGGGTGGACACGGTGTGGTTAATGTGGTAGAGGTGATAATGTGGTGTGGCGTGCAGTGATGTTGTTGTGTCCTTCCTACCTTCATATTTGTCTGAAAGGTTTACGCCTGTGTGCCAGTATCAACTTTTCACATGTTTAACTTTTTAACAGGTAAATATTCGTTTGATGACCCACTCGATGTCTCCTTACCTTTATAATGCACTGTAAACTCAACCTCAGATATCGAGTGGGTCATGAGACGATTCTTTACCATATTTACCAGAGTTCTAATCATTAACGACTCTATTAGTAAAGGACAATTTAAGAACATCCAGTGTCATTTATTTATCGAAGTGCTTAGAGATACGGTAGTTATGTTAGGTTGATTAGGTTATGTTAGGTTTGGTTCGGTTGTATATGCTTTTTACCCAAAAGTTGGGCACGTGCCATATCTATAAGGGAGCACTTACAGGTACGGCTGCCGTACCTGTATATGGTTATGTTACAACACTTGATATATTTTTACCTCCCATTACCACCGAAAAACAGTTAGTGAACCACTGCTATAATGTCTCGGTGTTGTGTAGTGCAGTGAAAACAGTGTAGGTGGTGAAGGCGACCTGTCTTTTTCACTCTTTATTTATTTATTTTTATCTCAGTTTGACTTGGATTATGATTTTTTTTATTATGTGTGTTAATGCTTTGATAATATTATAGCCTTGACTCCCTTGCCTCTTAACTATCACTATGGTAAGCAATGACGACAGGAACTAATGTTGTGTCTCTTCTTTGTACTGAATCCAAGTGATTGATTGTGTGTATGTATGTATGTGTGTGTGTGTGTGTGTTTTTAAGCTTCAGAAGGGTAATCTTAAGAAGTATATATAAGCTTGAAATAGCAAAGATTGATCAATATAAGCTTAAAATATATTAGCTTGAAATATGTAAGCTATATATAGATATACTTTTTCTTCTGATTTATTTGTTGTTTATGTAAGAGAAGGTTAGTTAGGCGTTAAGGTTTAGTTTTGAAATACCTGAGAGAAAGTGTCGAGAGATAGATGCTTGAATGAATTTTTCTCGGTTACTGGTTGATTGTAGATTAAGTTAGGTTGACTTCGATTAAGTTTAGGTTAAGTTATGTTAGAGGTTAGGTTAGGTTAAGTTTAGGTCTAGGTTAGGTTAGGTTAGGTTAGATTAAGTTAGGTTAGGTTAGAGTTTAGTTTATGTTTAATTAAGTTAGAGCTTAGGTTAGGTTAGATTAAGTTAGAGTTTAGGCTAGGTTAAATTAGGTTAGGTAGGTTTAGGTTAGGTAAGGTTAAGTTAGGTTAGAGTTTATCAAGCTAAAGACAAACAGCTGATTTTTCTGCGACTTTCTGTAATTGTCTCTTCATATTATTATTTTTTTTCTTGTATTGTATGTGAAGTATTATTAGTGTGGTGTTAATGAGGGTATGTGCGGGTATGTATGTATGTATGTATATATGTATGTATGTATGTATGTATGTATGTATGTACGTAATGTATAAAAGAAATGGATTTTGATTTTATATAATTATTCATTGTTACGTAATTATGATATTTTATTAAGATATTTCACCTGTTTATTTATTTATTTATTTATTTAAAATTTTTTTATCTCAGTTTGACTTAGATTACAGTTTTTTTTGTGTTAAAGCTTTGATAAGATTGTAGAATTTTGTATTATATTACTGCAGGTGTGTGTGTGTGTGTGTGTGTGTGTGTGTGTGTGTGTGTGTGTGTGTGTGTGTGTTTTAATCTCGTGATAGGATAGAAATCACTTAATGTGGGTGGTAGGTTATCTCTCTCTCTCTCTCTCTCTCTCTCTCTCTCTCTCTCTCTCTCTCTCTCTCTCTCTCTCTCTCTCTCTCTCTCTCTCCTGCAGTGAAAAGAAAGTTATCACACACGCACACACACACACACACACACACACACACACACACACACACACAGATAAGACACTAGTCATTATTATACACATTCCATTCTTGTTCAGTACATGATCTGCAATATTCTAGGAAATGAGTAAGAGAAAGGTTGGTGGGGAGATGGGGTTAAGTATACCCATTTATTATCCATCTTATTATACATATTCGATTCTATTTTGTTATACTTAGACAAGAAGAGGATTAATTAAATGATAGGGTTGAATATTATTGTTGCATTTTATTATTATTTTTTTTATATATTTACTTAATGACAGACAAAGAAGATAGATCCCCCCAAAAAAAAAGAGTAATACATTATGCTATTAGATATTTATGGTTTATATATACATAGAAAATAGACCTACGTATATATTTAAGTTTAGTTTGTTTGTTATTATTATTATTATTATTATTATTATTTCATTATTACGATTTGCTTCTGTGTATTCATTAATTGCGTTTCAACTGAGTAAAGTTATATATGTATAGTTATTTAGTGATAGTTAAGAATATTTCGTTACCAAGGCTGTCTGTCCTTGTGTCTGTCTGTATGTATGTATGTACGAGTGTTACCTCCCTGCCAGACGAACGACTCTCTCTCTCTCTCTCTCTCTCTCTCTCTCTCTCATTTAAGTGTTCTTGGTAATGTGATAAGCTAAGATATTTGTACACATACTTACATTGCTGTTATCACTATGTGTGTGTGTATGTGTGTGTGTGTGTGTGTGTGTGTGTGTGTGTGTGTGTGTGTGTGTGTGTGTGTGTTTGTTGCACCATTACTCACATTTTTGTTTGGTCATCTCAATCGTACGTACTACATGAGAGAGAGAGAGAGGAGAGAGAGACAGACAGAGGAAATATATAAAACGTGTATGCATCCTGTATTTTATCACCATTAACTATCATCATCATCATCATCATCATCTTAGGTTAGTAGAATGGGTTTCAGTTGTTATAATTGTGTATGTATATTTAGTAGTGTTAAGGAGAAAGGAGAAAGCTAATATTAACATCCTAGGAAGGAAAATATATAGACTCGTGTTTGCTATGTTTACTAACCAAACTTTAGACGTGATGAAAAGATGAGAGAGAGAGAGAGAGAGAGAGAGAGAGAGAGAGAGTGATGTGTTGTCATACTCAGCTTTTGGGATAAGGTTTAGCTAATTTAACCCTTATAGCCGCCTGATACTGAGCTTGTTTATCAGTGAGGTCAGGACTGAGGTGTAAGTATAAGGTCAGAGGTCAAAGGTCAAACTATACTTATATACAAACCCAAAGACGAGAAAATAATTAATAATAGAAGACATAGATTAGAAATGTTGATTGGATCGTAATGTGTTTATATATATATATAAATCAGTTTGTGCTTCGATAATTTATATATTTTTTTCTATTAATAGTTGTGATTCTGTTAAAAGGAACTCTTTTTTATTTATTTATTTATTTATTTTTTGGTTTTATCTATTTTATTTGTTTGTTTCTAAATTAAGATGCCGTGGGAAAGCTATCAGTAACGCAGGAAGATGTCCGTTCTCTCTCTCTCTCTCTCTCTCTCTCTCTCTCTCTCTCTCTCTCTCTCTCTCTCTCTCTCTCTCTCTCTCTCTCTCTCTCTCTCTCTCAGTAGCGGATGTAGAGAGAGAGAGAGAAAATTTTCCCAACAACTCGCCCACTCATTCTGAAGTCAATGTTTACTTGGTATTTTTTTCCCCTTCGGCTCTTCCTCCTTCAATCCATTACTTATTTCACTTCAAAGTTTTCCCAAAGTGATTAGTTAGTAATTAATTAGTTAGTTAGACCTTATCTATTGTATGGTACTTGATGTTTAACTTACCTAATTATTATTTATTTCATTTCAGGGTAAAATTTATTATTGTTTAACTTTTTCTCTGAATTATAATAGAATAAAAAACCGTTCGTCGTACAAGAAAACTTTTTATCTAATCTTGTTTCAAATGGGAGATCTAAAGATTTTATTGGTGTAATTTTCACGTATCTGTGACGGAAATGGATTGGACATTTTTTGGCCCGTAAATATCGACCAAAATTTGGGTCCAACACGTTTTTGTCATTTTTCTATGAAATAATTTAGCTCTGCATAAAAATTCATATTAACAAACTTGTGGAGCTTGGAAAGCTCTATCCAGTGATGTCATCATTTCTACAATTACTCTCATGCTTTATGAGAAACTTTAGAAAAACGTTAGATTTTGTGACAAACTTTGATTTCCCATTTTCCTGGTTATTTATATTCCAATCCCATTTCACTATAACTCAAATGAATGGGCTTTTCCTACCCTTTCTTTACAATTCCATACATTTATTACGTAAACCATACTTTTCGAGTTATTTAATGAAACCTTATTCATTGTTTAAATTCCAAGGGTATACCCTACTAAATTCCATACAAATTTTGACACCTCAGAATCTCATGAAAACTCACATACAAAGGTTCACGGGCAAGCTGAACACGAATCTGTACTCAGTTTTATGATTACTATAATACCAACCATAATACACCTTATGTCACGTAGTAAAACCAATGAGAGAGAAACGGAAACAATATATATCCTAGGAACACTGATCTCTCCTCTTCCTTGTTCTGATTTATCAGCTTTTTATAATCCCTCCTCATGTTTCTATTCCTAGAACTCATTTAACCCTTCCTTCACCACCACCACCACCTCCTCCTCCTCCTCCTCCTGTTCCTATGTGTTCCTATGTGTTCCTCCTCCTCCTCCTCTTCTTCTTCTTCTTCTTCTTCTTCTTGACGAAATGACGAAATGACTAGGAACACCACCTGTGTGCTTCAGTGTGGGTGTGAGGCTGGGAAAAGTGTGTGCGTGTGTGTGTGTGAGTCAGTGTGTGTGTGTGTGGACTTCCCGGAATGTACTTACGTATCTGCGTGTGTGTACGTACGTGTGTGTGTGTGTGTGTGTGTGTCTGTGTCAGCCTACCACACAAATGCAATACAATTCTATATACTTAATCTCCCATCAGTACATAAGTTCAAGTTGTATTAAGTGAAGTACAATTATTATTATCATCACATTATTATTATTGTTTTCCTGTCCAGTACGATACGTTTTCCTGGTGGTGGTTGTGGTTGTGGTGGTGGTGGTGCCTTCCTGACGAACTTGGTACCCGTATGAGTCGTGTTTGTGAGACGTTTGTGTTGGGGTGTGTACGTGTGTGTGTTGCATACATATATATACACAGGTTCAGTATATTAGGGAGTACACTTAGTCAGTGGTGCTTGGTGGGTGTTGTGTTAAATGTGAGTGTGTTTGTTTGTTTTGTAAGTGTGTGTGCGTTGCATACTTACATAGTTTCAGTACATAAGTGAGTGCATTTAGTTGTGGTTGTGTTGTGTGTGTGCGTCAAAGTGAGTGGGTGTTTGTTTGTGTGTTTGTCAAAGTGTGTGTGTGCGTGCGTCAAAGTGAGTGCGTGTGTTTGTTTGTGTGTGTGTGTGTGTGTGTGTGTGTGTGTGTGTGTAATTCTAAATGTGAATATTATACACACACATTTCGTCATATTATACATTTTCTTTTTTTTTTAAGTTATAATTATCCTTGCATCCTTACCAGTCATTGTTCTTGTTTTTCTTCTTCTTCCTTGTCCTTGTGTTTCTTTGTTAATTTCCTTTGTGGTCTGTCATTCTTATTATTATATTCCTTTATGTCTCTCTCTTCTTTCTTTAATTTAATCCATTGATAATAACGTTAATCTACTAATATCTCCTTGTACCTAATAACCTTTAAACACACACACACACACACACACACACACACACACACACACACACACACACACACACACACACACACCATACAAGTTATATCTAGATAGGTTAGGTTAGGTTAGGTTAGTAAATTTAACCTAAACCTAACCTAACTAAAGTCTAATATATATATGACTGCGTTGTTAATAGGTATTTATACATATATTTACCGAGTATATTAACAAAGAAAAAACGTAAATATATCTGAAAACAGTGATGAAAGGAATGATAAAACAGGAAATGACTTTGTGTGTGTAGCGATGCACAACTGTGAAGGTGTATGTGTATGTGTGTGTGTGTGTGTGTGTGTGTGTGTGTGTGTGTGTGTGTAATAATAATAATAATAATAATAATAGACGGTTTATTAGGAAATGCAGCCATAAGCTGAAAATATACATTTTAAAATTGCTTAATTCTAAATGTGAGGAGTGGAAGACTTTGTTTCTTCTTAACATGAGAGTATTCAGACAAATTGTTAGCATAGTGATGGATGGTATGTGGTGGGTCGAGGTGAGTCAGGTGGTGGTATGTCGTGGGTTGGGTCGGGTCGGGTCAGGTCAGGTCAGGTGAGGTGACGGTGGTGTAGCACCTTGGAGGCCGGGGATGGCCTCGAGCCAGGCTTAGAGAACATAAGAACATAATAAATGAGGAGACTGCAAGAGGCCAGTTAATGACCTACACGAGGAGAAGGTGCCGCCTGTAGGAGGCTGACGTCTACGAGGCAGCTGACACAGGGTGATGGGTGGAAGTGCAGGTGTAGGTGGTGGGTGGAGGTAGTGCAGCTGTTGGCGGGAAGGTGATGGTCCGGAGGGGATTAACAGGCCTGGATTAGTTCTCCCCACAGTCCCAGCCAATGAGGTCAAGACTCGCCCGCTCATTCGGTTTTCATTGTTATAGTTCTTTAATGTTCTTCCTTTTGCTTTAAGTAACTTCACTGTGTGTGTGTGTGTGTGTGTGTGTGTGTGTGTGTGTGTGTGTGTGTGTGTGTGTGTGTGTGTTCCACTTGTCATAGGTATATCCTGGTTGTGGAAGCGAGCATGAGAGGAAGAGATAATAATAGATAAGATAAAAAATGGTTATTGTTTGAAATATTTGACAAGAGATATAGATAGTACCGCGGTGTGTTTTGAAGTTACGTATATTGTGTGTGTTGTCAATGAGGGTGTGTTGTGTGTGTGTGTGTGTGTGTGTGTGTGTGTGTGTGTTTGTTTGTTTGTGTGTGCGCATTATTATTATATTTGAAGTGGTGTTTGTGTGGCATTCTAAATTATGTGTGTATTTTTTTTTATTGTTACGTTAGGTTAGGTAGTTTGGAAAAAATGTATATACAGTATGTCAGTATTTCAAAAATTTTCTCTTAACTCCTTCTATCAAACTTTTTTTTTTTATTATTAATTAATGTATATATATGTGTGTATTATTTTATTATATATGATAGTTACGTTAGATTAGCTAGTGTACAAAAATATATATGTTAGTATTTCAAAATTTCCTCATAAGTTGGTTAATGCGAATAGTAATTTGAGTTAGTTAAGTTAATTGTTATCATTGTTATTTTTTCAGACTTAAGCTGGGAATAAAGAAGAAGAAGAAGAAGAAGAAGAAGTAGATGCACAAACATGGGTGAGTTAGTGAGAGGAAGAGAGAATGGAATGAAGGGAGAAAGAAAGATAGAGAGAGAGAGAGAGAGAGAGAGAGAGGTGATAAATGACATATAGATAACTATTTCTCACGCATTCACCATCATTATAAACTTAACTAATTGCTATCTATTAAATAAGTTACCCTTTCATCATCAACACATTTCTTATAACATGTGTTTAATTACTGACTTAATAAATAAAATAATCAATTGGAATGGAGGGAAAAGATTATTATTTAAAACTATTTCCTCCTCCTCCTCCTCCTCCTCTGGCTGTACCTAGTGTGTTTCTTGACCTAGTGTGTTTTTTGTTGCAGTGAGACCCAACAACAATCAGAACGGGGACAAAATGGAGTGCCCTTTATGCTCGGTAAGTGTGTGTGTGTGTGTGTGTTGTAATGAAATTCTTGGTACATATTCATATTTTTTTCCCTTTATTTATTTATTTATTAATATACTCTCTCTCCACAGGTCGGTAATCTCACGAGGGACCAGTTTGAGGACCACAAGTCACTACCGGAGCACAGGGCCAAGTGGCTAAAACACTGGTACAAGAACAACAAGTAAGGAACACACACACACACACACACACACACACACACAGTCATCATTACTTGTACCTGTGGAAGTGTAACGTTAATAATGACAATACAAGTTAATAATGATAATAATACTAATGTTAGGTTACAGTGAATTAGTTATATATATAATGTTGACCATGGTAATACACTCAATCATTATAATATTGACGAGGAATTGTATTTGTGTATAGTATTATTACTCTCATTCCTGTATTGACTATGTAACTAATGGTGTGTGTGTGTGTGTGTGTGTGTGTGTTCAGAATCTTGCTGGCTCAGAACAAGAATGGCGTTGAGATTAGCACCAAAGGGAATCTGGACGGCATATCAACCGACTACCAGACCGGGCAAGTGACTGTCTATCTTGGACCAGGTGTGTGTGTGTGTGTTTACGTGTGTGTGTGTTTACCTGTACACATAGAGGCAAGCTTGTCATGTAATATCTCTTAAAATCATGTTAATTAATACTCATTATATCTATTAATTTTGCGTAACCGCTAAATTATCTTACATTTTTTTGTCTTTATTCATGCATTCCTACATCCGTGAATCTTAGCTGGAGACACATAACACAATACAATACAAATACAATAATTATCCATGTCTTCACAGGGGTACAGAAAGCGTTCCAGCTGATAGTGAAGAACACGGGGTCGGAGCCAGTCATTATGCGGCAGATTGAGGCCCTTCACACCTGCCCTTCAGTGACAGTGAGCGACAGCCATGGAGTGTGCCGAGGGGAGAAGTATGTCAGGGTCTTGGGAGGTAAGTGAAGGGAAGGAAGGGAAGGAAGGAATCTGTTATAGTAATGAGGAAGTTATAAATATTTGTTTTATTACATTATTACCTTGTGTGTGTGTGTGTGTGTGTTTGCAGGTGTGGAGTACAAGGTGGACTGTAGGACGGTTGGTATGGAGATGGGAGTGGAACAAGTCCCCATCGCCTTCCAGTTCAAGGCCGAGGCGTCTAACGAGCTGTTCTTCATCGTTAGGACTGTGGTAAGGGCTGGAGTTATACCTTCAAATCATGTCTCGTCTCTTGTTGAAGTTTTTGAATAAGGAATGTTAATTTTTCTATTATTATTATTATTATTATTATTATTATTAACGGCACTGTATTGTATGTTGTTGCAGCAAGTGAATGTACAGGACCAGGTAGCAGAGGAGAGTGCCCCCACCAGTGCATACAGGCGTTCCTCAGCTGGCCCGTCTGTGTATATCGATGAGGACTCCATCATACCCGGCATACCCATCAAGAAGTGAGTGTAGGAGGTGGGGGGGGTGTTGTGTGTGTGTGTGTGTCTCTCTCTTCCCTGTGTGTTGAGTTGAGTTCCTGGTGTAGCTATTTGTTGAAGGAGGAAGGAAAGAGGGAAGAATTAACAAAAGAGAGCAAAGAAAGGAAGGAAAGGAGGTGATGTGTTAGTTGTGTGGGTGTGAGTGTGGTTATTTTATCTTGGTATTTGTTATGTTAGAGAGGAGGAGAGAATAATATTGACAAAGGCAGGAAATAGAATACAAAACAAGATAATTTTGTAGGTATATATATATGTTGGTGTAAGTGTGCTAATCTTATCTTGTTTTTGGAATGTTAGAAAGAAAGAGAAAATAATCTGATTTATTTATCTATTTATTCCGTTATTTATTTTATTTTATTTTATTTATTTATTTTATTTATTCATTTATTTTATTTATTATATTCCAGAGATCAAATACAGGATGGTATGTCCAAGAAGCTGAGCCTCAAGATGTACAAGAGCAGCCGGTCGTTGCAGCTGATTGCACGCAAGAACTTCAACCCCAACAAGGTGACAGATGAACTCTATGAGGAGGCCAACAAACTAAGGTAAGGCGTAGTAGCAGTAGTAGCAGCAGTAGCAGTAGCAGTTGTAGTTGTAGTTGTAGTCAGTGGCGATCCTGGCATTTCTAATACTAATAATGTTCCCCCACTCCCCCCAGCACCATGATGAAGGAAGGTCTCAAGCCTCACAACTACTGCATGTGGTACCAAACGATGCTGTGGGTGGAGGAGATGCAGATGGAACTAGACATCCGCTACTACAACATGGCAGACGCAGCACTCAGACTGGTGCCACACTATACCTACTCCAATATTCAATGTGTGGAGCTCAAGGTGCGGGGTGGAGGGTGGAGGGTGTGTGTACGGGTGTTGTGTGAATGTACGTTTGTCTGGGTGTGTACGTGTGTTTGAGAGTGTAGTGTGAATGTATGTTTATCTGTGTGTGTGTGTGTGTAGCCGTAACCCAAACAACAGTGTATTAAATCCAGTAATATTAATCCTTTTTCTTCCTTCCCTGCTAATGTAAAGAATAATGAAATAAATCCAGTAATATTAATCTTTTTCTTCCTTCTGCGCTAGGTTCCAGGTTTGGCCGAGAACCGTCCATCCGTCCTGAAGGGTGACAATGTACTGGTCACCCACAAGGGGAAGAAGAAGCCTCTGTACGCTGGTGTGGTGCATATGGTCAATGATTCAAGCCTATACCTGGCCTTTGATCCTAGGTAAGTCAATGTTCGGTTAATTTATGATCTTGAATGACTCTATACTCGACTTGCTTATTTATTTATTTATTTGTCTGTCTGTCTGTTCTTTATCTTGTGGTTTAGCTGTTCTTCTTCTTTATCTATCCTTCAACTCTCACTCACTCACTCACTCACTCACTCACTCTCTTACTCATACACACACTCATCCTCTCTTACTCAACTCACCCACTCATCCATCCTCTCTCCCCCTCTCCAACAGTTTCATGAACACCTTCATAGACAACATGAAGGTGAGTGTGTCGTTCCAGTTCAACCGTCACCCGCTGAGAGTGAGTCACCGCGCCGTGGAGCTCACCAAGGACTACCCCATCACCTTCCTCACCTTCCCAACTCCCCCTCCTCCCCGAGCACCTGCCTCCGGACAGCACATTGTGTGAGTATACTGTAGATGTACTTTGATGTGGGTGTGGAGTAGGTGTAGAAAGTAGTGAAATGTACATGGACACCTTCACACTTGTCCACCTTTCACTGTCTCAACTCTGTGAAATGCAGTGTTGAGACAGTGAAAGGTGCACACCCAAAAGTCAACACATGTAAGAGGAGCTGAAGTAACGCTCCCTTCCCCTTCCTTCCCTCCCTTCCCTCCCTTTCAGTGCTTACAACCGGAAGCTGGAGACCAACAAGGAACAGATGCTGGCCGTTCAGAACATTGTTAGCGGCACTTCCCGGCCAGCACCTTACGTGGTGTTTGGCCCTCCTGGCACTGGCAAGACCGTCACCATTGTGGAGGCCATCAAGCAGGTGTGTGGTGAGGGGATGGTGTGTGGTGATGGGAGCAGGTACAGGGTCTGGTGATAAGCGGGATATTTTTTTTTATTTATTTATTTATTTCATTATATTTTTTTTTTTACCTATTTTTGTTTGCTCTTGGCCAGTACCCTTTTAATGTAAAGAAAAATGTGTTCAAGTGTGTGGTGTGATGTGAGCAGGTGTGTAGGTGGGTGTGTGTGGTGTTACGAGAAACTGGAATGCTAATGAGATGTGTGTGTGTGTGTGTGTTTGTTGTGGGAATGTGTTGAGTTTGTGAGAGGAAATGGTGTGTGTTTGTGTGTGTGTGTAGGGAAGGGAAGCGACAGACAGGTGATAGGAAGGGAAGGGAAGGGAAATAGTTACTGATATAAATAGAAGGAGGACAAAAGTAATATATTGAAAAGCAGAGGAAAAGAAGGAAGGATAATATTTTCAAGGTCACCTTTAATTATACAAAACTGATTTTAATATGTTGTGTAAACTTAATGAACTGAACTTAGTTAGGTTAATATATAATTCTTTTTGTATGGTTTTCCCTGCCGCTGCCTGTGACCCCCCCCCGCCCCCCCCTCTCCCCCCAGCTGGTGAGACAATATTATGCATGTGTTATATCTATCTATCTATATAGTGTGTTTGTTTTGTTTGTTTGTTTGTTTGTTTGTATTGTTTGTTATTAAAGGTGTGTTTGTTTTTATCTTTTGTGTGAAGTATTTTTTTATCTTTCTTAATGTTTTAGCTTTTTTTTTTTTTATATATATATTTGTTATTAATTTGTTATTGTTATTTTTAGTTTAGTTATTGAATTGTTGATGTATTTGTGTGTTTATATATGCATGTGTATTATTGTTCTAACTCTTATTGCTGCATTAGATTTGGATTGATGTATTTAGAGACAAAAATTAGATTAAAACTGAATTGATTGATTTAGACACACAGAAACAAATTACCAAATGACATTAAATTAAACTAAACTCAATTCAGAAAACAAACAAAACAAGATCAAGAAAAACAAATCCACACCTCAATAAATACACGCAACACATATTAAAACATTTCCTTCCATCCCTTCTTAGGTGATCAAACTTCAGCCCCAGAGTAGAGTCTTGGCCTGCACACCCTCCAACTCAGCCGCTGACCTCATCGCCATCCGCCTCCTGGAGCACATCTCACACAACCAAATATTCCGGATGCACGCAGTCTCACGCCTCCCGTAAGTAATGCAACAATACCTCACAGTTTGAATAGACATCCGAGACACTCACAAGTAGTAGTAGTAGTAGTAGAAATAGTAATAGTAATAGTAGTAGTAGTAAATGTATCTTCTCATCCGCTCCCAACATTAGGTCCACCATTCCGGATGAGCTGCGTGATGTGTCCAACGTGAACGGAGGCAGCATGTACTACCCTCCGGATGACATACTGAGGCGGTACCGGGTGATTGTGTGCACCATGGTGACGGCTGCAAGGTGGGTGATGCGGAGTGTGTGTGCGTGTGTTTATCTTTATGTTTGTATATCTTAATGTCATCTTTTATATTATTTCTCTCTGTTTCTCTTATGTTTGTATATGTGAACTTTATCTCTTGTCCTTTTTTTTTTTTCCTGGTTTCTCTTGATCTTTCCTTGTCGTCAATGCTTTAAGATGTTCTACCTAGCATTATATTTTTTCCAGAGTGGTGTCATCCTGTTTTTTTCTTATCTTTCCTTATCATCAATACCTTTAAGATGTTCTACCTAGTCTATCTTTTTCCAGAGTGGTGGCATCAGGTTTGCCAAAGGGTCACATCAGCCACGTTTTCCTGGACGAGTGTGGCCACAGCATGGAGCCTGAAGCCCTGGTGGCCCTATCCAGCCTGGCCACCAAGGAGACGCAGGTGGTGCTGGCCGGGGACCCTCACCAGCTGGGCCCAGTCATACGCAATCCTCAGGCATTCTCATCGCATAACCTGTTCAAGAAAAATGGATTGGGTGAGGATGGTTAGGTTAGGTTAGGTTATGATGGTTTAGTTATGCATTTTGTTGTTGTTATGGTTGTTATTATTGTTATGTGAAGTTAATGTGTCTTGAGTAACGCATCCTACAACAATTATCACACACACACACACCCATCTTGAGGCATATGCTGTGTTGTGTTGCAGACAAGTCCTACCTGGAGAGAGTGATGGAGATGCCAATGTACCAGCCTCAGTTGAACAAAGGCCTCAACACACAGGTGGTGACAAAGCTACTCAACAACTACCGCTCTAACAGTGCCATCCTGGAGGTGCCCGATGAACTCTTCTACAAGTCGGAGCTCAATGTAAGGAAGGAATGGCGTCTGTTTTTCTCTCTCTTCTTTTTCCAATTGTGTTCCATTTGCTTTCTCTTCTGTTTCTACTTTTTCCATAATAGTGGGTGTCATTAGTACTCAAGGTGATTAAGTTGTTGTCTAATTAACTATATACATATCTAGTTTTATATTCTAATTATATAGAGGCATTACCGGTTCTGGAAGAGTACAGTAATTTATATAAAGATGAAAAACACAGATTACAGTCACGTGTGTGTGTGTGTGTTTCAGGTGTGTGGTGATAAGATGCTCATTAACTCCCTGTGTACATGGGAACACCTGCCCCGGCGAGGGTTCCCTATGGTGTTCCATGCAGTGAAGGGGAAGGACGAGCGGGAAGGGAACAGTCCAAGCTTCTTCAACGCACAGGAGGTAAGATAAATAGTGTAGCCTAACCTAAACTAACTTTACCTTACCTTATCTTACCTTCATTCATACTCAGTCATGCATTACACTCTGCTTTGTGTTAATTTCATGTTATGTGATATATTTTTATAACCTAAGAAGTCTATTTAACGGAACTGAGAAAGGATGGATGGAATAGATTGCATATAGAGTTACAGTGAATGCCTTCCGTTGTCAGGTGTCGGCTGTGGTGGGTTGGGTCAAGAAGCTGCTAGACAACAAGTCCCCAAAGATTCAAGCCAAGGATATCGGCATCATCACACCTTACAGAAGACAGGTGCAGAAGGTACGTCCAATCTTACCTGTATTTATTACCTCATACCTGCGGCCTCACTGCACAAGACTTGCTACTTCTTTTCATCCCTATTCTGTCCATCTTTCTACTGCAAGAGTTAATCAGTATCTTTACTCTTTCATCCTTTACACTGGTAAACTCTGTAACTCTCTTCCTTTGTCTTTTTCTACCTGCCTATTTCAAAAAGGGAGTGTCAACACACCTCTAATGTTAACTGGACCTCCAACCCTTGCTTCTATTTCCCCTACTGTCCTCTTTACAGGTTCTGGCGACAAGCAGGATTTTTTTTTACGTATTTTTATTGTCCTTTGTCCAGTAGCCTTATAATGTATATAAAATAAAAGGTGATTTCCAATGATTCCTCCTCTCACCCCTTTACACAAACACACCTCACCTCCCCTTCCCCAGATTCGTTCCCAGGTGCACAAGGTCCGCGGGGCCAGCAACGTGAAGGTTGGTTCCCCTGAGGAGTTCCAGGGTGACGAGAGGCTGGTGGTGATCATCTCCACTGTGCGGGCATCACAGGACTACATGGCTGATGACCACATCTTCAAACTAGGCTTCCTGCGCAACCCTAAGGTGAAGAGAGAGACACACACACACACACACACACACACACACACACACACACACACACACACACACACACACACATAAGGAGAGATAAAGAGTGTAAAAAAAAAGGAAGTTAGTTATCTATCTGTTTACATCTAATAATTATCTGTTGTAATAATTTCTAGAGGTTAAAAAGATGAAAAGAACAATTAATTTATTTTCAAGATAACAATCTATCTGTGTAATTACATCTATTTAAGTCTACCTATCCATGTATAACCTATCCATCCATCTAGTTGTCCTCTCACTGTTAGGTCAGGTCAGGTCAGGTTATCAGTTCACCTCACCCTTCCTTCCTCCTCCACACACACCTGACCCTTGCCTCCTCCTCCACACAGAGGTTCAACGTGGCTGTGACGCGTGCTAAGGCTCTCCTCATTGTGGTGGGGTGTCCAGAGATACTCAGTCTGGACGAGTAAGTATTCTAGACAGTTGTTTAGCTGGAGTTCAGTAAAGTTGGAGGAAAGATTTGAATTGAGTTTCGGTAAAATTTATTGTGTTTCGGTAAATTTATTGTTTCAGGAAAGTTTCTTGAGTTTCACTAATTCCAGACCAGTTTGTTTGTTTGTTTGTGTGTTAGGTAGAAAAAACTTGAATCTATTTTTTATTTTATTTATTTTTTTCATTATTTTTATTTTAATCATGTAAGTGTATCAGTAGTAGTAGTGGAAGTAGTAGTAGTAGTAGTAGTAGCAGTAGTGTGTAAGTGTTGGGTGATAATGTCGGGTGTGTGTATACAACAGGTACTGGGGTCGTCTGCTCACCCACATCCAGGCCCGGGGAGGATACAAGGGTCATCGCTTCACCCAAACCTCACACATGGAAGACATCATTGATCGCTTCGACAAACTCAACCTCAGTAAGTTAGGTTAAGTTAAGTTAGGTTAGGTTTATCATGGAATATATATCTCTCTATATATATACCTCTCTCTATTTATCTATCGTTCTCTCTTTATCTTAAATCATTATCTTTCCCCATCATCATCATCATCAATAATTGTGTGTGTGTGGTGCAGGGCCGGTGTTGGGGGAGGAGGTGAGTGCCCGGGAAATGGCTGAGGCACCCGAGTGGAGAGCTGAGCACTGAAAACCACTACCAGGAGGAAGCAGGAAGCAGATAGCGGGTACAGCAGAAGCAGGAGGAAGCAGGTACTCTACTCGAACTCCCTGCTGTGGTGTGTAGTGGTGTGGTGGTGTGGTGTAGTGTGGTTGGCCTCACTATAATAGCCTGTGTAGGTTAAGTTTTTTAAAGTAAATTCTCGAGTTATACCTCCACCTCCTCCTCCATCCTCCTTACTGAAGTTATTATTAATCTATGTTTGTTTTTTTAGTTTAGTTTATTACATGAATCTTGATGTTGAGCTTAAAATCAATGGAGTGAAGAGGAGGAGAAGGAAGAGGAAGAGGAAGTAATGTGTGAAGGAAGGAAGGAGAGCAAAGTTACTTATCAGATGAATCTACACAGGCTATAGGCAAAGGAAAAAGAAAGAAAAGAAAGATGAAAGGAGAGAATGTCTGTGATTTTTACTTTGTTTCATTAGTGAGTTTATAATCTGGTGCTTTAAGGAGGCAGACACACAAGTATTTGATGTGATAATAACATTAGTTCTAAGTTGATGAGGGTGTCTGCTGGGAGAAGGATGCAAGGATATGCTGGAACGATAAGGATTAGAAGGATTAAAGGATGTGAGTTTGTGTAGGATTCAATAAGGATTTTGATTTGATTTGATTTGATACCCATTGCAAAGGATGTTGTGTTGGTTATAGGATGTTCTGTGATGCGATTAGGATGGCATTAGGAGCTGCAACACAACACTTCACTTCACTTCACTACATAACACTTCCCTTCCCTCCCTATGTGCTAAGGAGGAAGGTGTATGTGTGTACGTGTGTGTGTGTGTTGGTTCCACGTATCAATTATTATGTTTTATTTCACGTTATATTTTTTAACTATGCAAACTCTCTCTCTCTCTCTCTCTCTCTCTCTCTCTCTCTCTCTCTCTCTCTCTCTCTCTCTCTCTCTCTCTCTCTGTTCCATTTATTATGCATGCAAATTAATAACTACTATTACGCACACATATATATATATTTTTTTGCCTTTATGATCTTGCTTTCCTGTCGCTTTTCACTGCATTATTTTTGATATTCCGTTTCTTTCATTGCCTGAAGGTGAAGCAGCACACAACCACACACTCACAGAAAGGTCATGTTTAAATGGCTATCAATACTATACTAACACACAAAGGTCATATTTAAATGGCTACCAATTATTTACTCACTCTCCATATCCGTCCCATTAACCTCACTACGTCCTCCTTGAAATACAGCTCAATACATACATACATACATACATACATACATACATGACAAACAATGGTGATTCAATGTTTCTTTCCCTTTCAATTCATTTATATCTTCTGCATTGTTCCTCGTACGTATAGTTTTGTTCTTCCTTTCCTCGGTCTAGTGTGAAGTGTTTTAGTTATGTGAGGAGAAAGAAGTTTGTGTTTATATTGTTTAATTATGATCTGTTTCTTCTCTTGCCTGCCACCTTACAGTCTCCAAAGCAGTGTATTTATTTATTTATTTTTTTTCAAACTATAACTAAACCCAAACATCTGCTTCATTAATTAATAGATCACGTGTAGACAGACTAATGATCTCCATAATTACCATACATTCAAGTTTTTTTCATATTTTTTTATTACTACTACTTGAGCACAAAATAAAATAAGGTGTAAGGTACAATTATTAGAGCCAGTCAACACCCACACACACACACACACACACACACACACACACACACACACACACACACACACACACACACACACACACACACACACACACACACACACACACACACACACACACACACACACATCTCCTCACAGCTTCCCTCTAAATTGTACTCCCACACACCTTACCATCTGATGCAAAGTAGTAATAGTAGTAGTAGTAGTAGTAGTAGTAGTAGTAGTAGTTGTTGTAGTTGTAACACCATTGTACCTACTCACACCTCATACTACCTACACTACTTACTTCCTATCAACACTATCAAGCTTTTTTTTCCTCCGCCATTGTCTAGTTGTTTTTTTTTATCAATGCATTAATCTGAGGTTTGAAGTTTACAAAGTTTTTTTCCTCTGCATTATTATCAAAGAGTTTTTAATTAATGCATTATTCTGAGGCCGAAGTTTAAGGAGAATATTTTTTGTACCAGCTTTTTCTTTCCTTGGCATTATCTAGTGTTTTATTTTATGCATTCTTATTATAGTTCCTTCTCCCTTCCAAAGCATTTATACATTTATGGTGTGAATCTATGTTTAAGTCATTAGAATTACACTCAACTACAAAGGTTCTTACATCTCTCTTAGTCTTAGGACCCCAAGTTGTGTGTGAGTGGTGAAGGGAAGGGAAGGGAAGGGAAGGGATGGGATGGGAAGGGAAGGAAAGATAAGATAAGAGAAGGGAAATGTGTGGATGTCTGTCTGATTACAAGTATGTGTGCCTGTGTGTGCGCGTGTGTGTGTGTTTGAAACTTGGGTACACACACTAAGTAAGGTGCGAGAACCCTTGTAGTTGTTGAAATCATGTTGTTTTTATTCCTACGAGAAGAAAACAACAACAATAACAACTTTATTATAGTGAAAAATAACTTTGTAAACTCTTTTGTAAAACCCATTCCTTGTAATATTATTTTTTTTTAGTCACTTATTATTGAGGAAATCAGAAAGAGAGAAATGTTTACAAATAAGCACACTCACTTCATTCCCAATACATAATTATGAATAACAAAAAAAGAAAAAGGAAACTCACTACACTTTTATATAAGGAACGTCAAGTTATTAGCATTTTCTACTAGAGGCGAAGTTATAGAGTGTTGGAGAAACTAATTAATAAGTGATTGTAATTATAAGACAGTCTGGGTCCAATTATATACTGCCTTAGTGCCTTAGATCTATTCAATAAAACGATGTATGTATGTATGTCCCCAGATGTTATGTATATTCTTAACTAATGAAAATGTTGAAGAATATATATATATAGATAAAAACAAAATAATACTAGGAGGTTAACTCTGTATAATGTTAGCTTTCTCCTCCACTCTTATTAACGCCAAAGAATCATTGACTTACTGTGATCGTTAAGAGATAATTATACACTATTTTCTCTTGTGATTTATTATTATTATTATTATTATTATTATTATTATTATTATTATTACTTTTTTCCATGCAGTATTAACTAGTGTGAAACTTTATCTATATATTTTTTTTATTATTATTTCTAAGTTTGAAGTTTTTATTTTTTTTATTTGTTTATTTATGTTTAATTTTATTTATTTATTTTCGTCTACTAGTACAGATGTTTTATAACTGTTAACGTTACTATTTTGTATGGCGTTGTCAACCTCAGGCCATGTAAAGATAATGGAAAGTATTACACCTTGTTTCTATACACCTGAGAGAGAGAGAGAGAGAGTGAGTTGGTAATTGTATGGATTTAGCTTATAAGAAAGTACAATTTAATGTATATGATATGTATGTTCTGCTAAGTTAATTAATAGTTAGGAAAAATTACAGGGTGGAAAAAAAGCCAAGGTTGTCATGTATGCTATAATTTTAATAACAATAACAATAATAATAATAATAATAACAATAACAATAACGAGAAAGTATTAGGGGAAATATCACATATATAAATACATTCATTCATTCATATTGATCTAATTTAAGTCTTATCTATTCATACATTTTGTCTAATTTGTATCATCAGTTATATTTTCTCTCCTCTCTTGGAATTCATTTTATATCAACACACAAAACCTAGCGTCAGGATTTTATTTTTATTTATTTATTTATTTTTTCGTTTTGTGTGCTTTCTATATTTACAACACGGTAATAGAGAGAGAGAGAGAGAGAAAAAAAAAATGCCTAGATAATGCCACTAATGAGAGAAAAAAAGCGCAATTGAGAAAGATATGTTTTGCAATATATATAGTTTTTCTTTTTATCTAAACTAACATCATTTCAATATCTAATAAATCGAAAATCTTACTCATCCACTTACTCATCCATCCCATCCACTTATCACCCTTCCTCATCCACCCATCACCATCCACTCATCCACACATAACATTGCCTCCACCCATCCATTGCACATTCCCTGTCTTCGTGTTGTCCTCCCATGGTAGGCAGCGTGGGAGGAGGAGTCGTTAGTATTGAGTACCTGGGAGTGAACACGTCTCCTCCTCAATTTGTTGCTCTTCCTCCTCCCCCTCCTCAAACAACCTGGAAAGTAAGGTCAAGTTAGGTCAGTCACCTCTCTATATTAGGTCACCTGGATACGCGTGTGTGTGAGAGGAGAAAAAAAGTGGGGAAAAAAATAAGTATTGAATGAAATTATGTATAGGGAGGAGAGGGGAAAAAAATGTGTGTGAAATAATAAGTACTGAATGAAAGTGTGTGAAAGGAGAGAGAGAAAAAAAAGGTGAAAATAAAAAGTATTGAATGGAACGAATCTAAACAGAGAAAGAGAGAGAGATTAAAGTTTGTAAGAGAATTCCACTAGGTACACACACACACACACACACACACACACACACACACACACACACACATTAACCCACCCATTTAGCGGCGGTCCCGGGTCTGTGAAGAGCGTCTTGGGGCAGGCGGCGTGGTAGTGTGAGCAGTCCCCAGTGTCACGACCTCTACTCTCAGCCTCTAGGTAAGCCTCTAACCTCCCCTTCTGGTCTGAGGGGGAGCGACTGGGGCTGTAATGGGAGGAAGGAGAAGTGTGATGATAATGATAGTGATATAGATGGTGATATAGTGAAGATATATACAGTATTATAACCACCTCCTACTCTACCTCCTCCTCCTTCTCCTCTTATTTTCGTAGTCTAGAAATAATTACCTAAGGAAGAGATGCAACAGCTCCCCAACAAGACCATGTGCTGGAAGAGGCGCCTGGAACATCTCACACACAGTCCGCAGCAAACACGGCTTTCCAGGCATGCCCACACGCCCTAAGATGCCCTCCACGGCTGCGTACATAGACGGACGTTCGCCCCCTGATTCTACAATGTCATTACGTAGTTTTGAGCCGGCCGCCGCCCGCCTCCTCCTCCTCCTCCGTCTCCGGAAAAAGCTGATCATACCAAACCGGTTCAGGCCAGAAGTAAGTCCCAGATCATCGAACTTGACTGTCGGAGAAAGGTCAAAGGTCAAGCAAGGTCAGGCTAGGATGTAAGGTATGTTGATGTCCGTGTGTGTTGGGTAGTTTGACCAATAGGATGCAAAGGATGTTAGGGAATGTTTGTAGGATGCGCGGGGTGTGTTGAATGTGAGAAAATTTGTATTATTATTAACAGGATCCTTGGAATTTAGTCCTACGCTTAGTCATCTACATAGGACTCCTTAACGGCCATCCTACAGCTCTTGAAAACATCCTACAAATTCCTAGGAGAGTGATATAGACCTAAACTAATCCTTTTTATCCTTCTTTCATCCCTTTCCCTCTTACACACTTTCTTATACTCACTGTAACTCCTTTCAACCTACCTTCCTTCTCTCTTCCCTTCCTTCTCTCTTCCCTTCCTTCTTACATCCCTTCCTTCTTTCATCCCTTTCCTTCTTACATCCTTCCACCCACTTTAACTCCCTTCACCTCCTTCCCCTTCCCCTCCCACTTACTGCTCAAGGGAATGGTCAAAGCCATGCTGGCGGTGGTGGAGTTCCTGAAGGCGGAGCTGAACACCTCTGGAGGATAGCGTCTCAGGGGCATCGAGAAGGTGTTGGCAATGATAAGAATGGATCCGGGAGGGAGAGTAAGACGGCGCTCGGGAGATAGGAATAAAAATCGCTTCTGTCGACTTTTTCCTTTCTCGTTTTCTTCATCTTCTTCTGCTTCAGTGTTGATTTCGTTGAGGTGGTGGTGGTGGTGTTGTTTTTCTTCTTCTTTTTCCTCCTCCTCGTCTTCGTCAATGTCCTCGTAGAAGCAGATGCATCCCTCCTCCCCCTCGTTACATGACATGACTTCCCTTGGAGCCTCTGCTGTACCGTTTGAAGTGCTGGGAGGAGAAGTTTGTGAATCGTTACTACTACTGTTACTACTACTACTACTACTTCTATTACCACTTCTTCCACTACTATTACAACTACACTACTACTACTACTACTACTACTACTACTACTACTACTACTACTACTACTTTTATTACTACTACTACTACTACCACCACTA